>QLTV01001007.1:2017108-2042150 GCA_003457575.1 Thermophis baileyi
GACACGAAGGGAGAAAGGAGAAATAGAGAGAGAAAGAGAGAGAGAGAGAGAGAGAGAAAGAAAGAAAAAGAAAGAAAAAGAAAGAGAGGAAGGGAGAGAGGGAGGGAGGGAGGGAGAGGGAGAGGGAGAGAGAGAGAGAGAGAAAGAAAGAAAGAAAGAAAGAAAGAAAGAAAGAAAGAAAGAAAGAAAGAAAGAAAGAAAGAAAGAAAGAAAGAAAGAAAGAAAGAAAGAAGTAGATATGGGATGTATACAGTTCCAGGCAAGGAAAAACTTCTGTCCAAAATTCAGAAGACCCAATCCAAGGCAATGGAACTACAACAAACTTGATAGACCCAGGTTTTTATAGGGGAACTTGCCAGATTTCAGTCACAACTGCCTGAAAAACCTGGATTGTGCCAAGTTTGAACAAAGAATAAAATGTTCTACAGATTTTCAGTTATCTAAAATGTTTCTTAGAGATTTTGCCCTAGATCACAACTGAGAAAACTGCATCCCCCAATTTCAGAAAAGAGCGCTGAGGAAAATAATTTTACACAAAGGAACAAAAGCAAATTTGAATTAGCAAATTTGAATTACCAAATAAGAATTTGTGTTGGAGAAGGGTGGACAGAAAAGGCTCACAAGCATAAGCCTGACATTTTACCCTGCGATATGAATACAGGCTCTGAAGGTGACAGAGAGATTTGGGGTTCTCACCTTGCTTGAACTGGATTCGAACTCCAGCATCATTCTGTATTTTCTTAATCATCTCTCCACTCCGCCCAATGACCACACCAACAGAATGCCGGGGGACTGGGACCTAAGCAAATGAATAAACATCTTATTTTATTTACTAGATCTATATGTTGTTAAATCTTCTCAGATTTGTGGCAATTTATAACAATAAAATTCAATTAAAAAAATAAAGTTTGTGTGTGTGTATGTGTATATACACACACAGTGTTCTATATATATATGAAATGAACTACAATGATGCTTTTTATATACAAAAAGTACACAGAACATTATCCAATGAAAGTAATAAACGCAGCTGATGACCTATCAATCACCAAATACCCTCAGGGAGAGCTCTGTATCCACCGACTTCCGAAATGGAAGGACTGGTTTCACTTCTAAGGGAGCTGTTCCAAAGTTTAAATACCACAATCAAAAAACCCAGTAAATAAATGAAATAGAGGGGTTAATGCCCAACGGAAGCTGTTTTTTCCATTACCACAGCAAAGTACCAAAAATGTTCTCACATCTATTCCTCCACCAATCCTTGAGCCATATTCATTCCGATCACCAAAGCCTCCCTGGTCTCTCTCTCGTAAGATGTCCATTACCATTTCACAGGCTTGCTGCAGAGAAAACTCAGCATTAATTTTGGGATGATTTGAAACATACCATAGAACATTGAACCTAAGAAATGTTAGAATTTCCAATGAAGAAAGCCTTTCTCTGAGTGTTGTCAGGGAAGCTGTGCAATTCCAGATCACTGGTAGAGTACAGCTGTAGATAATACTGGCAAGAAGATTTTTCAGTGATCTTATGAATTTCAGAAAGAAAGATAACAGGAAGGAACAAACTGGAGGGCAAGGACAGAGGTTTAGGCTTGACCAAACCAGGGAGTGCTTTTAAAAGGTGAGATAAACTCCTACAAACTCAAGCTCATGTATTAATAAAGATGGAAGTTCTCTGGCTTTTATCAGACTGTACTTTAAAAAAAAAGTTAAACTATAAAAAACAACTCCAATTCTTAGTAGCAATTGTGCTGTATAGGAAGGAGGCTAATTTCAATTGCCAGCTAGAATATAGAAAGAGCTCTTGGCTCTGTTGCAAACAAATTGAACCATGGGGAAGCTCTGAAAAGAGGATTCTGCCTTTGATCACTGCTATGATATTGGAGATCCCTGCCTTTTTAGAGGGTGATCAGTAGGGGGGAAAAACCTGATTTGCTCTTGAAAGGCTCAAAACTGTACAGGGCAAACTGTTCTCATTCCCGCTAATAAAATACATCTTAATGAAATGAAATGAAAACAAAAAAAGTTGTCGTATCTTGAGAAAGTAAAACAAAGATGTTTATGAACCAAAGACCTTCCCTCTTCAGTGCACTTTCTGGCTAGAGAGCCATAGCTTTCCATTATATATGAACTGAATAATCATACTTTTCTAAATCAAATATAATCGAAAACTCTAACTGGCAGTGTTGAATTGTAGTCTTTTAATCAAAAAGAATAGTGATACAGGGAACTACTGAAAATCCATCACAGTAAAGGCAAAATTAAATTACTCTCAACCCCACCCAAAGGCAAAATGATGAAATCAATAAGCAAAACAGACAAAGAGTCGGCCTTACCTGCACTTTGTATGGGTCACCAATTATTCGAAGAGGCTTGTCTACATTTGTGTTTTGTGAACCGTCCTGAATTAGAATCATTTTTACTCCAGCCCGCTCCTACATTAACAAGAAATCAAAAGGGTTGCATAACTGTCAAAAATTCCTGTACGCTCTTCCTCCTTATATGCAACTTAAACCAAGCCAATAGTAGAAGGGGAAGAAGAGGAGAAAATGATTTTGATGGTGATATGGATGATCGTAATACTTCAAGCTCACCTGTAACTGTTTAATGGTCTCTCCTCCTTTGCCGATCACCAGGCCTGCTTTCCCAGCTGGGATCATGATTTCCTGTACTGTACCATTCTGTCCGTTGGCATTATCATGGAACTGACCGGGTGGCCCACCACGCCCTCGAGACACAATATCATCAAGCATCATCTTTGCCTTTCTACAAAGAGGAGAAAGAATCAACTCTGAATGATGGCAAGTTACAAGATTATCAACATTTCCTCTCTGATGACAAAGATTTGAAATGGAATTCCCAGCAATACTTTCAAGCCTGAAAGGTCTACAAATCAGCATGTTCCATGTTTGTTCCACAGCTTCCTGCATTATGGTTAATAGAATTTATTCCAGTTGCAAACACAATCACTTTATTTTTGCAATCATTTGTATTTTTGAATTTACATACTGCATTTATTTCAGTTTTATCTCTGCTTCTTTAGCAAGTACAGATGTGCTATAACTGTAATATTCAATGAAGATTTTAGTCCCACGCTAGCCTAGCAAAACGTTTGTGTCAAGTAAAATGCTTCTCTATATGCAAGACCAAAGTCAGCAGCCACTTGTGCCTTTTAGGTACTGCATGCCCAAATTATTATTGTGTCTTCGTCCTGAAAGGCAACCATCTTAATTAAAAACCCAGCATCTATTTACAAAACAAATTCCTGAATTGTTAAAAAAGCAAGAGGAACATAAAACTTGGTCAGTTCAAATAGAAGTTGGCATAACTCCCCCCCCCCAAACAGCATGAAACAAACCCAACTTTTGCAATAAAGGCGATGCCTCTGCTCTTTCTGAAAACACTGACAGAGACTAAAAACTACTCACTGCACAGATTCTGGTGAACCTGTCAGAGAGACACTCCGCTCTGGTAGTCCTCCACTGTCTGTAAGGGAAAGAAAAGCCATCAGAAGACAGTTGTCAACTTCTTTCTATATCAATACATTTTCCCAAAGAATTTGAGCCTTCCACCAATCATGTATCATCAAAAGGAGCTAGGATAGTTGGATAGGTCTACAAAACACAGCTTGCACTCTCTATAAACAGGGTTCTGGATGTACTTGACTAGTTTGGTGTTAAAAGGAAACAGCAATCAGACAGAAAATGTAGGATTCTTCACACTATGAAAATCTACTGCATAATTACAGGCAGTTCACAGGTTAAACAAGACCAGACTTCTGTGAATTTGATTGGGTGAAAGGAATAGAAGACACAGTGGTTCCCATGTTTACCTATGCATCAACATGACAGCCAACCTACATAAAAGTCAACTTGACAAGTGATCCAAGAACAGAACGGTATTTAAGGCTGTATTAAGTCAATCCTCAATTTTTTTTTTAAAAGCTTTTTAGCTGTGCTGTGTAAGAATACTGCAAGTGTGTTTCCATTTTGACAATATTTTTCTCTATGGATTTATACAGCATGGTAAGCCATAATGTAACTGATTTGATTTTGGTTTAGCAACGATGTGGAAACAGATACCATGGTTCATTATCATGGTTTGTAAACCATGGTTTAAGACTTAGCATGTGTGAATATTCCAAATGGCTTAGGCAACCAACTATGATTGAGCAAACCATAAATTAGCACAAGGCAATTTCTATGGCTCCAAAGACTCAAGTGATCCTTGAGAAATAAAAATAGGCTTATCACAATTAACCATGACCTCCAAAACCCATTCCCACATCTGTGATGGGGCTCCTCCTATTTTGGAGACCTCAGTTTCTTTTCTCCAAATGTTAAGTACAACTTTCCGCCATCCAAAGATGTCCTGCTCCTGATAACATGTAAACATGTAATCATTAAGAGTATCCGAGTACCAGTTATATTATTAACATTGGAATTCCCTGCTGTCTTCCACTGAAGGATTGCCCAGCTTTCCAGCCCAGATGAGACTGGCAAATAGCAACGCTTTCTCAATCTTTCAAACAAGGACATCCCACAGCCTCTGAACATTGTCTTTGTAGGTCCCTGAAACTGCACCAGTTATGTTTAGTTAGGTGTAATTTCCCACTTATCTGAAGCTCTCCCATGACACACACACACACAAACACACAAAAACCCACATTATCTGGCCCTACTGATTATATTTATTTCCTGATCCAAACTCATGGCTGAGTTCCATGGCTGAGTTCCAGTCAGAGATACTATTAGATCATTGCTCTACCCACTAACACTCCTCTGGCAGTCCAAAGGAAAAGTACAACTGTGGCCTCAATCCAGTGAATGATTGCTCACCATAGCCTCAAACTAACAACAGCTACACTCGTTACATCTCTCCATCTTCAAGTATAGGCTTGGGAAGGAACAAATGTATGCTTGGGTTACATTATGTTTAACCATATAGTGACTTATTCTCTATGCAGTTTAGCAAAAAGGACAAATGCTAAGAATCAAGCTTTTGAGATGTCTCAAAACTCAGATGAAAATATTGTATTTTCTCATGAAAATCAAAGATACAATAGAATGACTGCTTAATGTTACTACTCAAAACTTCAAGAACAAACTAACAGTTCATTGTGTTTTTTACAAGCTATGTTGCTATTTATTAGAACTGCAATGCTTTCGATTTGATTCCCCAAAATTGCTTTGAAGTGAGAGAATGTGAACATTGCACCATTTCTGCAATTTTTCAAAGCAACTATATCTTTTCTCAGAATAACACGACAGCTGTATAATTCTGGGAAAAACCACAATGAATTTAAATAGTAGCAGGCAAGTGTTGCTGTTTCTGGTCTTAAATGAGCACTGAGAGTACTAACACAGTATTTTAAGAAAGATCAGCTAGAATTCAATTATCAGAAAACCCAATGGCATTTGCCAAAAGGCCCAAGAACCATTCCTGGAAGACAGATGGTCACAAGATTGAACAGGTGTCCTGTTTCAAATATCTAAGAGTACTCCTTCATTCTGCCAACAGAAGGAAGCTCCATGAAGACCACATTTCTGAAAATGCACAGAGAAGCTCATCTGCCATCCTCAAATCCCTCAAGACAAGAGGTGGACACTATACTCCCTGCAATACACAAATTATTCAAAGCCAAAGTGAATAGTGCAACTTTTTTATGGTACCCAGCTGGGCCCCTTTCCAATTTTTCACCATTAAGACTTGCTTAATCCAAATGTCTAAGAATGACTCTTCAAATCCCAAAATGTGTCTCTAACACTATCCTGAGACTGGAGACAGGCCTCATGAAAGTGGAGGCTAGAGTGTGGGTAACTATACTCTACTACTTGCTCAAACTCTTCTCCCCGCCCCATGTCTCATTAACTATGAGGGATGACTTTCAGTCCACATGGAAAAAGGTAGTGGCAACTAAAATCTCACCCTTGGCCTTCTCTCCAGGTCTTCTACTTAGCATGGGACATGATCAGGCTAAAGCACCCATTAAACAACATGTAGCAACTGGATCTAGCCAGGCTTCCAACCTTTATTGCCAGTGAATCCAAGAGGTACTCTGCCTGCCCTATGACATACTTAACTAACCTTAAAGAGCCTAACCACTGGAGGGTGTTTATTCTGGCATGATGTCATGCCCTCCCGTAAGCTGTCATGAAGGCCGATACAGGAAGATTCTCTATCCAGAGACACAATGCTTGTGACTCCACACAGAATGTACTTGTACAGAAATATTTCCACTAGCCTCATCTCTCCGTTTTTGCATCGAAATCCATGCCTCATAGAACAATTCTCTATCTCCGGGCAGCTCTCAGATACTAACCCTGCTACAATATATAATGTTGCCAGATTCTGTATAGCAATGCTTAACATCTGCCACAGTCTTAATGAACATCTAGTTTTTCATTCTAGAATGTTATTATCATGAACGAGACTTAGAGGAAACACTTTCTCTGTGTTCCATAAACCCTGCAGCTGCAAATCCTTCTTTGATTGATTGGGAATGAGACACCAACAAAGCTAAAGGATAAGTTGGGATTAATCTCTCTGCACTTGTGGCTCTATACCAGAAAGTGGTAACCACCTCGTACTCTGCTCTACAATTTCACGCCTACCTGGTGAGATCTGTACTTTGCATCCAGAGTCCTGCTGTATTTTGTTAATCTGCTCTCCACCTCTTCCTATGACTGTAAAGCAAGGAGAATAATGCTGAGAAAATCTTGAGATAAAAGTAGAAATCTTATCTTCTAGCAGGTAGGTTTAAATATAACACTTTTTCATCCTTCCTTAAAAGGGATAGGAAAGAGCTTTCGGATATATTGGAAAAGCAGAAACAGACAAACCCAGTGTAAATATATTTCTATTTTAAGTATATAACCTTTTCACTGTACAAACTGCATTAGCACAGTTAAGCTTAAGACTGCATTGTGTGCATGAAAAAGTAGTTGAATGGAGTATTATTTCAAGATTCCTTCAATTCACCATTTACAGAAGGAATAATGGAGGATAAGTGATTCTCCTAAATGCCCAATTCAAACAATAGTATTGAAATAAAGGTCTCAGAAGCAACAGAAAAAAGATAAATTACAATAACCAAAAAAGTACCTCAGCACCCATTCAGACAATCTCTAGCTTTCAGAGCGTGAATGCCAGGCCAATTTAAAGCTAGGGCTTTTGAACAAATTGCCTACTGCGAATCAATTCTCCCTTGCTTAGTTAAAACTCAACTTCAGGCAGTGTTTTGCAGCCACCATTCCTTCTGGCAAAAGGGAACTATAATCACTCACAGAAAGTTGATGAATCCAAAGCCAAAGCCACAAGCAATCCAACAAGGAATTCTGAATGCCTGCTGCACTCCTAACCTGAGTGTCCAAAGTGAATTTGTATTGTTGATTAACAGCACCCCCACCCACCCCCGAAAATCCTGCTATGATGGGAAATGCTTACATGACGTCTACCTCAAGTTCTCCTTAGAATCCAGCCCTCACCATTGAATGAATGTAAAACTTGCTGAGACTTTGTAGAACAGAATACCCACCCGGCATTGCTGGAGCAATCTTCCACATAGCTCTGAGCAGCATACAAAGAAACGCAAATGCCTGTCATCTCTCAAAAAAACCCCACACAAATAGGGCTACAAAGAAACAAACCTGCCTGAGCCTTCCCTGTAGGAAGCTCAGCCAACTGGCATCGAGAAGCCAAAGCAGCACTGGTTAGTAAAGGTGAAGTAGCAGTCTTTCAACTATGGCAACAGCAGGTTTCTCTGCTCCCTGTCTAATACTCACTGAGTCCCACCATGCCATCAGGTACTCTGTACTCTTCAGTCACTGTAGACCTGCAAGGAAAACGGTCAGCAGCTTAAAGTAAGGAGTGGGAGAGTTATAGAAATGGATCTGGGGTTCACCAGCATCCATCAAGAAACAAAAAAAGGAGAGTTTTCCTCCTCCCAAAAGAGCAGAAAGGAAGGTGGCTGAACAATTAAGCACCGCTTTGTGGAAATCACCATGTGATTTTCCTGCACTGCCTGGCAGGACTCATGAGCAACTAAGTGGCCCAGAGACCACTCCAGCAGCATTTGCAAACAAGGATCTTCAGACAAGTTTCAGAAACAAAAGCTATGAAACTGAAGCTACACAAAGACTTGTAATACTCAGTCATGGCCAAAGAGCACAACGCTTCACTACCTAACAAGGCATCCATGTGCCTGGAATTCACATCTCTCACTAATTTGGATGCTGATCTCCACCTAACTAAACAGCCTTCTCTCTTTAGGGCAGGGAAATGCTACCCCCTCAGAGGTAATCTGAACCCACAATCTCAACCCTGAATATTGGTTTAAGCATTCCAGCTCAAATACTGATGGAGAAAGAAAAAAAAGGCCCATAACTAAGTTACCTTGAGGGAGGATGGATCGGTCCAAGCTGAGGTGGTGGAGGCATGGCTGAAAAGGAAAGGAAGAGTCTGATTATAAAGTCACATTCTAAAAAAGAAATATGTAAGCCAGTCAATGGAAACTCTAAGATATTATAATATGACTTTGCATGTAATTAATACATTAATCTTCCCCTAGCAATTTAAAAAAATACATTGTACTTACGTTCTGGCTGGGGAGCCATTTTTTTGCTTTCTGGCTGATCTATTAAAAAACAAAAACAAAGAAAAGAAAATGGATATAGATTAGGATAATCTCCTTTCTATTCTGCTATTCAGAATGAAGCTTCAAGATTGCAGCTACAAGAAAGTCCATTCTGAAGGCTGTAGCATTCACATGACAGTGGACGGTAGCATTCACATGACTTATCAACCAGAGATAGGGAAATGGACAGAAGTGAACCTTCGTCAGTCCAGGTGTTTCAGGAGATGAGGCTGGAAGGGGATGCCCCTGCTCAAAAACCCAGTCCTTGATGCGATTTATGTTTTTTTTCTTATGCTTGAGAAAACAGGCTGCTGTATCATCAAGAATAAAGCATTCCTATGTAGGCTGTCCTAAGGAGCCAACAAACCCACTTTGGCAGGTTGAAGTGGTGAGTCTTGGCTCAGAACATGCCCCTTGCACAGAGAAGCATCAGTTCCCCTGCACCTTTCCCATTTGGAGTATCTATTATGTGTGGATGTGTGGATGTGCAGTGATGTGATGGTCGCAAGTGTGAGAGCAAGTTGTAAATGATGTTTTCTGAGGCCGCCGTTATCTTTGAACCATCATTAAATGAATGGTCTTAAGTTGAGGACTAGTTGTATTTGTCTAGCCACCCCCCATCCATTTTTATGGAATCTTTGCCTAAATCTGCTGCACAATTTATAAGGACATCCCCGCATCCTTTTAACTGTGTCTCTCGTGGTATGTGAGGCTGAATAACTGTTTAAAGGATCAGGCAACCTTGTTTAATGACACTAGTCCAGTGACCATTTGAATTTATGATGGCAATGAACAAGTGGTACTTACAACTGGTTTTTGTACTTAAATTAATTGCAGTGTCTCCACAGTCATGATTGCCATTTGCAACTTTCTTTGATAGCTTCTATAAACAGAGTCAATGTGAGAGCTGGCAGGAGGTTGCAAATGGCAATCGCATGACATTCTTGTTTAATGACCCCCAATGATATTTGCTTAATGGCAACCAGAAGTGCTGGCATTTCTGTTGCTAAGGATGCGGTCACCCAGCTTCACGCTGTAAGACAGCAATTCTCGTCCCAATTACTGTTATTAAGTTAAGGTTGTATTTATTTAAATTCGTAGCTACCAAACTTCAATAGACATTGCCCTTGACTTGGATCTACTCAGAGTAGGCACACAGTACCTCCATCTTCTAGTTGTCTCTTCTGACCACCAAATCCAAAATCAGGTGTAGTGTTATTCACAGTTGTGGCTGAATCACCCCCAATTTTTGCTGCTATCTAAAAGTAAAATTGACACTATGATTACAACAGAATAAGCTGTAAGCCACAGAAAGAATTAAAAATAAAACTGTTAAAACAAAAGTGTTTGAAACACAAGAAATTTCAAGTAATTAAAAATATATCCCAAACCTATTTACTGAATAAAATACAAAGGTCTTAAACAAATTAAGCTGAAAAAACTTGACACAATTCAAACTTTTAATTCTTACTGTAAAGTATGTACTTTACATGGCTCTGCTAATACAGTTAGAAATTTAACTATGCAGCAATATTTTATACATTGACTCACATCAGGCATTCTTAGTTGCTAGGCCAGGCCCCTTTCAGTTTTTCTTCTCCCCACTTATTTGACCCTGCAGCAAGGAAGGTTTACTATAGACACCCTCTTACTTAGATTATTATTATTATTATTATTATTTATTAAATTTGTATGCTGCCCAACTCCCAAGGGACTCTGGGCGGCTCACAACAATATAAAAAACCATTAAAAGAAACCATAATAAAAACAACAGATCCATTCTTATCTCCAGAATTTCCCTTCCCAATTTTGGTCAGTTGCAGCTATCATCTTTTTGGCTTTAACAGTGCTGCACAGAAACTAAAGAAGTCGAAAAGAAGGCAAGGCAAAGTCCAGTCATCAACTGCAATAGCAGTTGAAGAAAAGATCAGTAAATTCTACTGTATTGGCCGAGTGAATGGCCTGAGCCCATCCAACACTGCAGCCATATTTTTTGAAAGAGAAAAGTCGCTTCCAAGGAACGGATTAAAAGGAACCCCTGGTTGAGAATATTGTGGGGTTTTGTTGAGCTAGGCAGCTGAAATTCAGGATGGCAGAGAAAACGAATGAAAAAAAAAGTAAGAATTTTTCAGATAGAAGGAAAATCAGACTGGGAAAAGGGAAGTTCATAAAACAGACTGTGGATGTAAGACTCTCAACACTTTTAGAGTACAGTATGGCATTTTATTGTACACTATCAGAAACATCAAGGCATTTGGTTGGCCAACTATAGGAACAGACTGCATGATTAAAATTAAACAGGTTCCTAGAGCAGAGCTCTTGAGATGTTCCTGCTTCTTTTTTCATGTTTTATTGAAGTGATTACAATAAATATAGATAATGCCCACTATGGAAGTTTACTATAGATTTTTGGCTCTCAGCTCTTCTGGGATGGGTTTTGTTTTTTTTGGCCAAAATGACTCCACTTGAAATAGATGAGAATTAACTCAACAGTAACTACTAGCTCCAATGACTTCATGAGTATGTATATGTGCTATAATTATTCCAATCCTGAAAAACATTAAATAGTTGCTTTGATATGCACCTCCTAAAACAATGAAATTCTAACTTTCTCTCAATATAAAATAATATATATTTAGGTTATGGGAGGAAAAATACTTTTTTTTAAACCATACATAATGATTACAGAATCTTCAGCAATTATTTAAATTAAATTTACTGCACATTGCGGGGTATTCTTCTTGGGAAGGTATACTAGATTTTGACACTTTAAATCAGGGGTCCCTACTCCATGGACCAGCATCGGTCCAAAGCATGCCAGAAACCGGTCCGCACAAACAAGTGAAGCCCCATCTGCGGGATGCAGGCAGCATGTGAAATCAAGCCCCCTCTGGTCCACGGAAAAACTTCTCTCCACGGAACCAGTCCCTGGTGCCCAAAAGGCTGGGGGCCACTGCTTTAAATGTCAAATTTGGAAATGACTATTGGTACCATATCCCTGACTTGTCTCACTATAATCTTAAAAATAGTAGTAAGCCCAAAATAAAGACCAGACTATGGTGAATTCTTAACTAAGAAAGGCTATAGTAATGAAAAAAGTAAACTGAACAAAGGATACCTAGAGGGCAGAGTCTGAAATAAGGAAGTTGGCAAGGTACTTTAAAGGACAAAGAAGAAATAGGTTGCATTGATTTTGTACCTTAGCAGTAATGAGTAAGAATGAAACTTGGTAAGACATACACAGACAGAAAAGGAAAAAGTGGTAGCAGGAATGCAAATTCTGAAAAATAATGAACAATTTCTTCTTCAAGAAAGGAATTATAAAAAACTAAATCCTATATTTCATAAAGATTATCAGACTCAGATAATTCTAGAATGATTGCAATGGCATATTCCAAACCAATGTCCAAATGTTTATGCATTAATTGAACACACTAGATTAGCATCTACATACATGAAAACATCTATTATAAATGTCTGAATTCAGATTAGTTTCTACATTGCCATAAGCAATATGGCACAACCAGCTAGTTTGCCATTAATTTCAATGTTTTCTTGAAATTCAGCTAAGTCAGGATATAATCAACATCTAGTTGCAGAGATCTCTAAAACACAGGTCATTTCCTTTTGCTTAAGAAAGTCCAACTTCAAATAATTTAAATGCTTTATGTTTTATTCTGCACCTTTCTTTTTTTTAAAGAATATCCAACCATAACTTTGTGGTGAGATGAGTAGCAAAGAAATTAATTAAATAAATAAACAGATGACTGACTCCATTTTTACTGCTCTGTGACTTGTTCTAGCAATAGTTAAATAAATGAAATTCATATCTGGGCTTAATCAGTGAAGAGTTTTTTTTTTAATGTTGCAATCTCATTAATTGTACTATAATCCTGGAATAAAGTACTTCCATCCTTTTAAAGAAAACAATGCATAGGGAACGATAGCCTATTTGGTATAAAATGCCCACATTCCTAAGAATTTTGAAAGTTTGCAGATCAATTCAGAAAATCAACCAGTTTTAACCAGTTACTATTCACTTAAAATTATTGGCAATCATTTTTCTATTGAAATATAAAGTCATATAATTTATGTAAGTCCGTAAGCAACAGTGACTGACACTGAACTTCACAGATGATCTCAAGCTAATTTTTCTCCCTCTGGCTAATATTTCTTCAATAGGCTGTAATGATCATGAGCATATTCTGTATTTCCTGAATAACAACCAAGGCCCTCTGACCAATACTATAGAAGCCCTATTCCAGTGTCTGGAGCTGCAAGGGACAGGATGGGATGAAATGGGCTCCAATGAAATACTAGCAAGACTAAGTGGCTGTGGGTATTGGAAACTTCCCGAGACAAGGTTATTCCATTTTTAGTTCTGGATAGAGTTGCATTATCCAAGACACACCCAATATGCAATCTGGGTCGCCCTAGACTCTTTGAAGCGCAGACAGATGGTAGTATGGCTAGGAAAGCTTTTGCACACCTTCAGGTGGTCTGCCAGTTACACCCATTCCTGGACCAGGAAGCCCTGCTCACCCCAACTCATGTTTAGATTAATGCAATGTTTTCTACATGGGCTGCTCCTGAAGAGCATTCGGAAACAGACAGAATGGAGCTGCACAGGTAATAAATGATGTCAGATATACAGAAGATGTAACACCACTATTATGTGAGCTGCACTGGCTACCAGTATGATTCCAGATGCAATTGGAGGTGCTGGTTGTCACTTTTAAAACCCTATATGGCTTGGGAATGGGTTACCTGAGGGACTTTTTTCCAAGAGTCTCTACCTGTCCAACCCAATCTAGCAGATTGGGGCACTCTGCAAAGAATGTTGGATGGTGGGGACTAGAAGACAGGCCTTTTCTGCAGTCGTCCCTGCTCTGTGGAATATCCCTCCCCCAGAAGGTAGCCCCAACTCTGCTGACCTTTCATAAGGCTTGAAAAACTTGGCTGTATACCTGAGCCAGGGGCTCAGAATGTGGTACATATCCCGTTTGGCTTTACTGTTAACTGATTAAATACATACAGCAGCCAAGAAAATTATTTTGGATGTTTTTATATTTTTGGAATTGTAAGATGCACAGACTCATTGGTTGACATGGGTGGCTATAAATATTGAATGAATAAATGAACGGATAATTCTTCAAATACTTCACAATGTCCCTCTCCTTCCTTCTTAGAACAAGCAGCACAGAAAACAATTTAGTAACAATTTTCTCTAGGATGGGAATTTTGATTCAAAAGACATTGTACAGAAAGAGCCCCTTACTACAACAATAGGAAGAAACCTCAGCATACAAGTATTTCAAGAATGAAACTGGTTTTAAATAAATCAGTTTCCATAAAATCATTTTGTTTCCTTGAACTATTCTATTTTCCTTAAAACATCAGTTTTCCTCCTTAGCCTTAAAAGGCTACAATTGATGTACGGATGCACCAGAACACGATAACAACATTTGGAGCCCTAAGGTAACAATATAAACAGAATTAGTTCAGGCTACACATCTTTATCAATGTCCCACAAATAACCTAAAATGTTTTGGGTAAATAAAATTAAAAAACCACCCAACCTTCCCAATGCAATAAACAAGGCATAAACAATCAACACAGGGTCTTCCTGAGTATGCTAGCTTTTCTACTTGCAAGTATGTGTTAAGGAAAAAAATAGATCAATGATAGAAATGTACAAACAAAAGACAATTACAAGAGCAACAACAGCAAGACTTACTCCTATCACTTATTCTTTGTGAAAAATCAAAGAATTCAATTAAATCATGAGAAGTTTCTAATTGCTTTCACTCCTACAGGAAGCAAAAAAGGCACAAATACTTGATTCATCAACAATCTTTTTATAATTTATCTTCAATCCTGCATATATTGGACGTGCACTGACACTACTTCTCTGCCCTTCTTTCTTGAGGACAAGCTAAGAAATTCAGAGTTAGAAATATGGATTGCATAACTGTAATCTAGATTGCAAATAGAATCATATTTTATTGTCCTGTGCAAAAAGCACATGATGCAGAGAGAGCATTAGGACATAATGGGCAATCTTGAAATGAAAACAATTCTCCCTACTCAAAATAATCCAAATAAATGTTCAATTCTTCTGCTTCCCAAATAGATAAAATTCATTCTCCAATGTCTTTCTAATGCACACATGGGATACATCAGGCAAACATGTACTGTACTTAAATTACAATTCCAGGGTACAAGGTGGATATTTTTAAAGGGTGATCCAAAACATTAAAAGTGAACCATGACATCTGGAAATGTTAAGAATGAGTCTCTAACCCATTAAAACAAGATAGCTTTCTGGTGCTGGTCCAATACCAAAATGCAGTTTAAAATATTGGTCTCTTCTGCCACGTGAAGCGATACTGCCCATAAGCACCCTCCATTTAGCCCAAGAAACCACCCTTCATGTAATAAAGTGGCTTGCGGGCCACTCTGTTAGCTTTCGATTGGCAAATAAAAATACAAAAAAATTTAAGACGGTTACCTCCTCGCTTTCAACTGAGGGAAACACACACTTTTTTTTTTTACAAGCCTTCTCTGTTCCTATTTCCCGGCTTGGTTTCCCAGTCAGAACCGACCCACGTGCCGGGTTTCCACTTCCTTTAAAGTAACCTTCCCGCAGGAAGAAACTAACTGCTCACCCAACGCTCTTCGCTTTCTGCCTCCTTCCCCCCCATCCCCGCGGCGTGTTAGGTGGCACAGTCCAGAACTCTTGTCACCTCAGGAGTCGACTACCTCAGCCTAGGGCCGATCTCCAGCTTCCCTACAGCACCGGGCCTTTTCCAGGGCAGCCGGGGAGGGATGCCACGCTCCTCGCCCTCAACCGCCCTCCTCCTCCTCCTCCCCACGCGATCGGGTTCCTCCACTTCCCATCCACCTCAGCTCCTCACCTGCCGGGCGCGCTGAACAGCATCGGCGAAAGCGTCCTTACGGATCCCACCGGGTCCTGGACCCGCCGCTCCCCCAGCCTGTCCGGTACCGACAGCGTTGCCTCCTCCGGCTTGATTTGGAGGCCCGGCAGTTCCGGTTCCTCCACCCGCGCCCGGCGGCCCAGCGGAAGGTGGCGGCCCACCGCCGGTGCTATAGTCCGACATGGCGGCAGAGATGAACGCGGCGGCAACGAGGGCTCAACGCGGGAACCAGGCCGAACACTCTACCCCCCTTCACACGCACGCCCGCACTGCACGCCGGGAGCCCTAGAGGCGGGACTTCGCGCCATTATCCCCGCCTCCTGTGAAAGCCAGTCATCCGCGAGACCGAGATGAGCGACAGCGCAGAAAAGCCACTGAATATAAAGAGAAGCAGGCGGCTTGGACGCCCGATCTATCAGAAGCGATGACAGGCGGGATCTACAGTTTGAGTGTCAGAAGGCTACTCGAATTGTAAAGAGGAAGGCGGCGCTTTGCAGGATCTATACCAATTGGAAATTGAGAGAGGCGGAATGAATGGTCCATGATGAACCTATCGGGGTAGGACGGTAGCTCAATCCCGAGTCTCCAATTGGAAAATCCGCGAATACGTCATTGCTATCAAATGGAGACAACAGCTCCAGTCTATCTTGCGGTTGGTGGTGGTGGGGAATACTCTCGCCGATTGAAGGTTGAAGGGCGGGATTAAAGTATGATTGATGGAAAAGCTGACCTACTCGGCAACTCTTAAAAGACTCCTCAACACCAACTGCGAAGGGGCCGCTGGAGAAGTGAAGCGCGCCTTTCGACAATCACAGCGAGGAAAACGCGCGGCCAACCGCGATCGATCCAAGAGATAGGACCCACCGAGTGAAGGCAGTGTACACTTCCGCTTTATTTTCCCGGAGGTCTAAACCCATTGGTCGAGAACTCAGTGAGGTGGGTGAGGCGTCATGCGCCATTTGGCCAGAGGCTCCCTTCGAAAACTCAGGCAGGTGGTGGGAAGGAGGAGGCGCTTCTTGGGAGCGATGCCCGCAGAACGCGGAGGCTGATCCATGAGCTTTCTGGGGAGCAGCGAAGCTGAAAAGTCGTTGCAGAGCGAAAGGCAAGAGCTGCTCGCGGGGACTTTCGCGAATGGGGGCTCTGCTCCCCACCCCTATTCCTCCAAAAGGTACCTTGAGGAGAACGGCCTTTGCTCCAACTCCAGACTGACTTACCTTTTGCGAAGAGATCGAAACCCCCCCGGGCGTGCCACTGACACCAGGCATATAAAGTGCCCGAAGTCACTGCGAATCGAGCTGACATATTTAGGATAAACTGCTGCGGTTGCATCTGCACGCTTATTTGTATTAACGTTTCGAAAGAGAACTGAATAAGTAAATGGAGGCTTAAAGGCTTTTGAAATGTTTGAAAGTTTGGAATAAGCGATTAAGGCACCAGGCTAGAAACCAAGAAGCTGTGCGCTCCTTTCGGCATGGAAGCCGGCTGGGTGACGTTGTTTGCCCAGTCGCTCAAATCAGCTCACCTCACCTCACCTCACCTCACAGGTGAGATGTTGTAGAGAAAATAGGAAGAAGGCATATTAGGATGTTTGCCACCTTGAGGTTATTTATTTAAAAAATGAAGGCAGGATATAAATAACTAAAAATAGGGGCGTTCACTGATTCACCTTTAAGTTTAGCTGTACTTAAAATTAGCATACTTACCCCACATTATATATTGCTGAAGTGGGAATAGTGTGATTTTTAAGATTTTCCTCTAATAAAAACCATATTTCTCACAGTACAGGTAGGCCTCGACTCGCAACCAAATTTCTGTTGTTAAGCAAGAGAGTTATGCGAGTTGTGCCCCGTTTTACAACCTTTTTGCCGCAATTGTTAAGCAAAACACTGCAGTTGTTCAGTGAACCATCTGGCCGCTAAGCAAATCTGGCTTCCTCCATTGACTTTGCTTGCCAGAAGCCAGCTGGAAAGGTTACAAATGGTGATCACATAACCCTCTGGGACAGTGTAACTGTCAATTGCCAAGCGCCTGAATTTTGATTATGTGACCATGGGAATGCTGCAATGGTCATAAATGTGAAAATCAGTCATAAGTCATTTTTTTCATTGCTGTTGTAACTTTAAACAGTGACTAAAATGCTTAAGTCAAAGACAACCTTCTGCACAAGGCATAACCCTGTGTTACTACTAACATTATGGTCCGAGCTTCTCTAGGCTGTAACTCCCAAGAGAATTTTCTCACACAGAGTAAGCAATTTTGATAATAGGTTTCTATGTTCTAGCATTCTTCTAAGCCACATAACATATAGCTACATCGTACTAAGGGCAGTATGTTGGATATATATGATTTTGGATAGCACAAATGTAATTGTGGGGGGCAGTTCCCAAGATCTTTCACAATTATTTTTGAGAATAACCTGATAATCAGATTATCGGTGATAATCTACTGTGATGTGAAAAGCCAACTAAATATAAAAACCCATTACTAATTGGCCTTTGTCAAATTACATCAGCATGTGTGATTATAATCTTGCCCCAATATGCATCATTTCATACTTGCTACTATGTACCATTTTAATATCCATTCACTTTCTGTGAACATGTTTCATCTGTTTTCTTACCCTTCTAAAATTACTGTATGCCATCAGCAAATGTTTTTCAGCATTCATCTCAATGAATTTATCCCTAGTTAAAATATATTCATCCTAATGCAGATCTTTGAGAGCAAGTTCAGTATAGTGGTTAAGGTATTGGGCTAGATATCTGAAGATCATGAGTTCTAATTCTGATTTTGGCACAAAAATTAACTTGGACCAGTCACTCTCTTAGCCCCAGGAAGAAGAGAAAAACACTTCAAAAATCTTGCCAATAATACTGCAGGGATTAATCCATGTGATCACCATCAGCCACAACTGAGTCGAAGGCACAAAACAAAAATTGGACCTTTGACACATCTTACTGTTTGCCATTAAATATGCAATCATTCCTACTCTGCTTTCTGTTCTTTAACCAGCTTTCAGTTTATAAAATAATTCCCATGACCTTTAAGTTTGCTTATCTTTGGTTAGAGACTTTGTCAAAGGTCTTTTTGAAAATGGAAAATATATTTGTGGACAACTGTCAAAACACTCTAAAGGATTACTGAGATGGCAGTATGCCATTTTGCATGCTCCTGTTGATTGCTTTTCAGCAGGATATGACACTGCATGGTATTAACTATCTTTAATAATGATTTCCACAAATGTATTCCATCTTTATTAGTTGTTTTATTGCGGTAACAATTCTAAAACAGCAGTGGACGATTATGGACTACATGAAGCCATTTTTCTGGGAACCTTGAAACCCTCATGATTGCACTCCTCCCTTTTGAGTAAATTTTATTTTGTTTATTTTTCAAAATAATAGGTATATTAAGCCTATGTTAGAGAACAGTGGCAAAATGAAGTATCATGTCTTCTCAGGTGTTTTTATGTTACTTCTGAATTCATTTCACAGATACCATGCTAAGAAACAAAGTTTGGAAAATGTGTTTTATTTTTCTCTTTGAAAATTTAACATACAATGCATCAGGAGCAGTGGCAGACATATAGAGATATCTCACTGGAGTTAGATTCAGGCAAGATAAGTGCTTAAAGTATTATAATACCAGTATATTAGTGTTTGTTCAGTCCCCCAAAACAAGACAGTTGGTTCTGTGTAAAATGCAAACTAGGTATCTAGTTTTTGTGGGGAAAACTTAAATTGGAGGTCATCTGATTTATCAAATGATCTTCCTATTACTCAGTCCAATTGGCATCTCAAAAGATCAGTAGATTTTCAGTGAGAAGTTCAAAACTACTATTGAGTTATAGTACAACTTTTTTTAACATTAAGAAGATAACCTCCTGGATCAAATGGAAGACCTTTGTTTAATTAAAGATCCTGTTTTCCTCAGTGACCAACCAACCCCTCTGTAAAATCCTTACATAAACTATGACCACAGTATCTCTTTCCCATTTTGTTCACCCAGCAAACATTGTTTATAAAGGAATTACATTTCTGATCATGAAAATTCTGACAACTAAGTGAGATGTCATGGAGATGATCAATTATTTTAAGCCATGCAAGTTGGTTGCTGCTACTACATTTTGGGTACAACTACTGCCAGGAAAGCATTTGAGGACACCTTATCAAGCCTGTTGCTTCCATTTCTGGATTTGCCAGATGTGTCAATGCCCACATCTTAGAATATGTCACATATAAGTATCTCGTGCAAACCAGAGATTTTCCTTTCTTTTGGATATACATGAAGCTGAAGAGAATGGGGAGACAATGGCAGCTTTCATACTTGCTTTATAATCTTCTTTCACATTCTCTACAAGACAAAAAATGAGAACCTTCTTCCCTACAGGCATCAGGAAGGGGACAAAATATAGGTATGTGGATGGGTAGCAGAGATAGCAATTGGTGGCCTAACAAAGATACAAAAGGCACTTTCAATTTGGAACTTGACAATCCTGCGCCTTGTCCTTACTGAATCTTTCCTGTAAAATGGATGCAGGAGTGGCCAGAACTACTAGCCCAAATACCCCAAAATAATATTGGGCCATGCCAACTCTTGCCCATCTTACCTATCGAATCAATACACCAATGCCAATACAATTTTGGAATGCCCATTCAGAAGCAAGTTCTATTTAGTTCATGATATTAATGCTAAATAAATGGGTGTAGAATCCTACCCTTATTTTAATAAAGTCATAAATGTACAATATTTCCAATGAAAATAATGTTAACATTTCCCAGATGAAAGCAGCTTAGAAAGGACATGATCCTATTGTGCAAGGCATTGCATCTTTCTCTATTTTTCATTCTGGTGAATCATTCTTCACCTTTCTCCCTGGAAAAATCTCCTTGTATCATCCCGAGCCTGGTGATGCAGTGGTTAGAATGCAGTATTGCAAGCTAACTCTGCCCACTGCCTCAAGGCTGACTCAGCCTTCCATCCTTCTGAGGTTGGTAAAATGAGGATTCAGATTGTTGGGGGCAATATGCTGACATTATAAACCACTCAGAGTGCTGTAAAGCACACACGGGTGGTGTATAAGTCTAAATGTTATTGCTATCCTGTTTTCTCACTCAGACATTTAATAACCAAGTGAGGTAGATCTTACGGAACTGCAAGCTCGTATACATGATCAAAATCCACTCTCTTATAGATAAGGTGGACTGTAGCGAACATACCACTGAAAACTCTATAGTGGGGCAAGACATCCGCTGTCCTTGGCACTTCATTTGAAGGAGCGTCTTATAAGAACTTCCAAGAGGAACAAAAAACCCGCCTTACTTGCAAGAGGTCCTTTCTATCTACTGAATGAGGTACTTTTCTCAAATGGAAGTGCAAATTCCCTATCTGATTACCTCTTGTAGGTAACTAAAACTGAAGTAGCACTCTAGTCTGACAAAAGCAAATCCTCTCCCATTTTTGAGCATTCATTTCTTGCGGTGTCTCTCCCCCCCCCCCCCCCATCAACCTACTTCTAGTATAGCTACAATCGTGGCAGATATTCAGATGATAGTCTTTCAAGGATATGACTCAAATTCCAAAAGTCAGTTATATTATTGTATCCACCATTACAGCTTTCTTCAACATACATATTTTGCTGGAAATAAGGGGAACCGTAATTAACACTTCTGGAGGACATCAGATTGGAAAAGGCAACAGCAGCTCTTAAAAAGTGACAGTGGAATAGGTCTGTTACCCTCCCATTCATGGCTGTGATCCTCTCAAATGCAACTGGTTGGTGTGAGAGATTGCATAGAAGCAGGGGACAAGGATTTGGTTTATCTGAGAAGAGGTAACATGTCCAGATGTGAGAGATGTGGGAAAATAGGTTTTCAAAGTGACTCAACCCTAACAGCTTTCAGGATTCTGTATCCACCCCAGAACAATATGAAAGATATATTCCTGAAATCCATGTTGCTCTTGCTTACTTGGTTTTGCCAACTATGTTGGGTGTGACAGAATGCAGGACTCCACAGCCTTCTCCAGTAGGATTCTTCTAGATGGGTACCAGGTTACCCATTTTGAATGGGAAGATGAAGTGGAACATTTATTGAGACACTGGTAAAGGGGAATTTTGTGAGAAGAGAATCTGTGGACTGAATAGATTTATAGCCTCCATCCTGCCTTTTCCAACTTTCCAACATAAAGGAAAAAAACGAATGCCCAACTGCAGTGTAATTCAGCTGGTCATAAATAAAAGAGGAGAGCAATACAAAGCAGAGCCCAAAGAAATCCTGAATGCATGGCTTCAAGGACCTTAATTATGGCAACAATGAAGCTAGTATAGCTAGTGCAAATATCTCAAAATGAGTAGAAATATGTACACACCATATTAGGGGATCTCAGCAAAGTGCTTTGATGGTTACCACAAAATAGTAGCCCTTGTAATGTATTCCAACATTCTCTGCTCCCTCAGAATAGAAGGAAAGGGAATGGGGATAAAATGGGAGAGGCTTCAGTTCAGCCATAGAGGTCCAGGTAGACAGCAATCTAGCCTTGGAAGTTAAAAACAGTCAATGTGCAAAATATACAGACAGTTTCCATAGTACAGAGACAGGTAAAGTGGATCTGGGCTAAAATGCAAATACCAGGGGCTCCAGCACCCCCTATAGATTCTAGGAGGAATGGAAGAGGGAAGAGTCAAAAGGAATTCATCATTGCACATAGAAATGCTAAATGAAGAGTGGAATCTATTGGCCAAAGTCCTCAAAAATTCAGACATTCCTGTTTCTGAATATCTGCAGAAGAAATCGGTGGACTCCAGGGAATAATCACAGATATTCTAGTGCCGTCAATGAATTGTCTCTGAATGTATTTCCTCCAGTATTGGAAACTGCTAACAGGAGTTAGTAGGGCTATTTATCAAAAGTCAACCCATTTCACCAGCAATTGCTTGAAATCTGGCAACACGTCCAGAGCAATAATTGTCAACTTAGCTCCTTTTCCGCTAGATTATGACATGGCTGTTAATATGTCATGGTTCTCATGTTCAGTTGTTGGGGACAAGATGCATATGCAGGAGCAGCAGGTGGCTCAGAAACATGTCTATTTGATGAGACCATCTCTGCAAATTCCAGAATGTGGGCAAGAAAAAAAAATTACCTCCAAGAGGTCACTTCCCCCCCACCCCTCAACCAAGGCCTTCTCAGGATAAACTTGGTTGTTAGTGAGCAAGTTGGCTCTTGTTCATGGAGAGGTTTGTACTTTTGACCAAGGTGGCCTGGACCCAATCATTCCAAACACCCTCTTAGCTCTCCATTTCACAGCAATTACAGTAGGATATCCCCACCTTTGCTGCCCTTCCAACACCTTTCTTGTGAGCTAGGTCCCCTGCACTTTGGCGACACAGGGTCCTCCTTCATCTAGATGTTACTCCCAGAGCCTGCTTCATGTTCTCATACACGACATAGCTGATGCTGACAGCAGGAATAACCTTCATGAAATTGGGGGCGATGCCACGGTAGAGACCCAGGACCCCTTCCCGGGAAAGGATGTTTCTAAAGAGACCCAGCATGGTTAGCTGTGGTGCACCTTCAATTGATGCTGCAGTGAGACAGTGAAAAAAAAAGAGGAAAGATTAGTAGGATGCCTGGCACAACATACCTGATAAACCAGGTGAAGTTCAGAGAGTCTTGTTTGAATAGGATCACAGGTCCTAAATGGCTCAGACTCAAACCCATGGGACAGAGCCTGAGAGTGTGCAGAGACAGAGAAGGACTGACAGATCAAGGCTTGAAGTATTGCATGCCAGAATTCGAACAGGACCTAAAGATAATCTCATAGAATTGGGACAGAACCTAATAACTATGTCTAGATTCTCGGAGTCAATCCTCATTGTTTGTATAATAAATGATAAAACCTGAAACAACAGAGAAAACAACCTGCCTTCTATTTGTTCTAGCCCCTCATGTTGAAAACTGATTCCTCCTTTTTCCTGGAGGAACAGACAACCATGAACATACATGTCGGATTTGGAGACCTGTTAATTTTAATATGACTGAGGCCCAGGATGAAAATTTTATTTACCTTTCCTATCCCATTTTCCTTCTCAGTTTCTTTCCCACTAATCTCCCCTATGTCCACTCCTCTGATACTAAGATTTCATGCTTAATTATCTTCCCTGTTATGATTATCCCACCTATAATGGCTGCCAACCTTCTCCATTGAGGATGCTCCTTCCTTACCTTGTGCCTGCATCCGGGTTCGCACCAGGGCCAGGGGATAGCTGGCAATTTGGCCACAGGTACAGGAGACGGTGCCACAGGCCAAGAGGACCAAAACTCCTGGGTCAGCAGTGTTCTTGCTGTACTTTTGTAACCAAGTGTTCTTCAGTGTCTTTGGTGAGAAATGTGAGAAATGAGGCAAGGTGATCTGGGCATCAAAAGCCAAGTACAAATAAATTGCAGAAAAGGGAGGGAAGCCACTGATAGGAACCCCCTTTTACCCGTGAATAAGCGCTCTTCTAAGGATTAGTAACTAATCCTCGAAAAGCGTTCTAAAGAAAGAGCATGTCAGCCTAGCCTCTTCCTTGGATAGCTCCCTTATTCTTTGAACCCACCCCCAGCCACTGACCTCATAAACAGCCAGGTCGATACCAGCATAGGGGATAATGCCCAACATATTTGGTAGGTAGCCCTTGTAAAAGGCAGGGATTCCTTCCTTCTGTAGGATCTGCCTGGCACAGTCTGCTACACCTGAGTACTGGCCTGTCTTGCCGAGGGCCAATCGTGTCTTCATGACCTAGTGGGAAGAAAAATTAATGAATCAGATGTTAAACAAGAAAACAGTCTCGGTACCTGCATCTGTTTCTTCCAATTTTACATCTTCCTTGCACCTACTTTCAAGAGTCTCCTGCAAGTGATTAGTTCAAAAATGTAGCATACATTTTCTTTTTCCTGGTGGCTTGTAGGATGTCAATTAAAAAAATAGATTGGCCCAGACCATCTTGGTTATGATCCATCTCATGCTACTCTTGGTGAATGGGGTTCCCTACCTCTGCAAAAAAGGAATGGCTTTTCCAAGATAAACAGTTGTCAATCCAATTGTCTCTACCTAAACTGACAGTGTTTTTCTATTGTTTTATTTTGTCCCCCAAATCATGTACTTAACAATTAGGGGAAAAAAAACATTAAGCAATCTATTCTATCTGAAATTGGTGATACAAATTCTTTACTAGGCTAACATCTGAAATTGATAACGAATTGGATGAATATAGGGTTTAGAAATTAGGGATGCCCTTTCAGATCAATAGGGTTGCCCATGATAGGCATTCTGAATTCCTGTGAAATGTGGAATAACCTAGCTCTAACAGTAGAGACCTTCAAATTTCTAGGTTCTATCGTATCTCAAGACCTAAAATGGTCACCGAACATCAAAAATGTCATAAAAAAAAACACAACAAAGAATGTTCTCTCTGCACACACACA
>QLTV01001007.1:2043332-2066434 GCA_003457575.1 Thermophis baileyi
ATTCCTTGTGTGTCGAATCAGACTTGGCCAATAAAGAATCCTATTCTATTCTATTCTATTCTATTCTATTCTATTCTATTCTATTCTATTCTATTCTATTCTATTCTATTCTATTCTATTCTATTCTATTCCCTGTTGGAGTCATGATCTCCATAAAAGATCCATTTTTCAATCAGGAACACTTTAGGATACTGGATGTCTTTTGCATACTCAGGCTGTGGTGGTGACCAAGAGTACATCTTATCAAGTTTAGGTACTAACTTAGCTAAAAAAGAATTGGAACACAGGTCCTAAACTCCTATATCAACTACTGCATTGGCTGCCTCTGATAGTTATTTGGAAAACAATAATTCATCTAACCTTATGGCAGCCAGGTTAACTGCAGAACACATATAACTATTTTATGAGTTTTGTTGATTGAAGATATATGTTTAAGCTATATTCAAGATGCCATTTTGATGATATCATCTGGGTGTTGGAATCAGATGTCTAACACAGTGCAACATCCTTGGCTTTTTAAATAGTTTGTTTTGTGCTTCTTTTACTTAAATGCTAGATATGATTTTATGTTAGCTTCTTTTACTGTTTCTATTTTATTGGTGTTTCTATTTATTTGTATTGTAACTGTATCATGTCTTGAAAATCACGACCAAAAGCAGATTAAAAATAATCTAAATATGTACAAATGAACAAAAATTGGGGTTTGGTCTGCTAATGCTACTTCCTGGATAGCATTTAGCTAATATCCAGGATAAATTGGAAATGAAGACTCATGACATATATCTCTGGTATTGGTATTAAGATCACTCTCTGTCCCTCTCCTTCCCAAACACATGGAACCAAGATAGAAAGCAGATGGCCTTTTGAACTATTATCAATTCTGCCCGAATTTTCCCATGAATGTAAGGATGTGCTGGGAAGGAACAGCTCTGACATATCCATTCTTGCAGTGCTCAACTTTCTCCTTACCGACATTAGCTTTATGTAAACTACAAGTCCAATTCAAAAATCTTATCTCAAATTGGCATGCTGGGCATACATACAGCATTCATTTTATATCAAAAAGGTATACTAAGACTGTACTAAGAAAGGTGCTAGAAAGGAATAGAACACATATACCCCACACATTATCATGGTCATACCTGGAATGAACTGCATTTCTGAGCCTCTACCAGCAGTTTTAAGAAGGAATCCAGAGTTAGGTAAATGCCCTCTCCTCTCCTCCCTACCAACCTTTGAGTAACTCTCAGCATGAGATTAAAATTGCTATTTACTCTGGGCTGGAACTTGACTGATTTGTGTCATTACCTAAATAAGCACATGCACCGTTAATACTATATAATTAAAGTAAGCAGACTGAATGCTCATTCATCCTAACTAATAAATCATGGAAAAGTCATTTGGTAAAGTGTGGTTGGGCACCATCCAAAACAGCATTATTAGTACTATAGCAAAACTACAGTTCTCATATCCTTTATTCAAATGAATCTACTTAGTGGCATCTGCTAAATAGTGTTCACATTTGCCTGAAGCTCCTAATTTATCTATTTTACCTATTTTTTTCCTATTGTTATCATCACAATGCACCATATTTCTAATGGTGTCATTCATTTTTAAAATCTAAGCAAT
Source organism: Thermophis baileyi (assembly GCA_003457575.1). Classification (NCBI taxonomy): domain Eukaryota; kingdom Metazoa; phylum Chordata; class Lepidosauria; order Squamata; family Dipsadidae; genus Thermophis; species Thermophis baileyi. The sequence goes on from QLTV01001007.1 coordinate 2,044,962, forward strand.
GTTCTATGCTCATATTTTTGCACCTCTTCCGATTGGTCGGTTCATAATAAATGATAAGCATTCTGGAGATGCTTTTGTAAACTGAAACTTGCAAAGTCCTCCATTATCACTGAAAAGAAGCACTTCCTCACAAGCTGATAGAAAAAGACTAAGAAAATTATTTTAGAAAGACATCTTAGAAGACATCTAAGAAGATTATTGGGGAATAAAGGTACTAAATTGGAAATAATTGCAGAAATTCATGTAACATTTTAATTTCAGTACAACATGTTAAAGAAATTTATAACCGTTAGGGTTAGGGTTAGTTCAATGGAGTCCCCCATTTTTCCAGAAGCAACTGATCAGAAGAAAGACTAGCTTTTATGAATTCAATGCATGTAGTGCAAGAAATTTGGCACAGGAAAGAGGAGATCTGGGCATTTTGTGTAGCAGGCAATGTCAAGTGCAGATACAAGGGGAGAACTATTCTGCCTGGGCCTCTTTAATCAGCTGAAGCCTAAACCTGACCCTATGCTGATGGTTGGCTTGGACGCATTCCTGGAATTGTTTGAGGAGTACACATTTTGATTAAAAGGTCACTTGTTGGTAGAGGGCATGGCCTTCTAGTACCAAAGAGGGGCAATCTTACCTCCATGGGGTAGATTATGGTCTGTGCTGTGGCCCCAGCCAGTGAGCCAGCAACAAATCTCTCCTGTACCCTCAAAGTTTCTTGTTGCCCACGAATTGCTCGCTTTATCTGCAAAGAAAAGCAATGGATTTAGTCAGAGATAGACTGGAGACTCCTCCACTTTCATCTCAATTAACTAAGGGCAGCATGCATAAGAAATTACTACATTTTATATCGGGAATGGTATGTTGCTGCACTGGGATATCAGTTTCTGTAGGGATTTCAGTAATAAGCAATGAAATCTTCACTATAACTTGGCTAGATCAGTTGCTTCGTTTTGCTGAAATTTATGTTGAAGGAGAACAATGTTGGAACGTATAGAATTTTTGTTATTGATTACTCTGCTTCTCAATTTTTTTCCCCCATGAGCTCAAGACATCACCCATCAGACTTCCTTCTCCTATTTTATTCTTAGAAGTGACTGAACTTAACAATTTGTCCCAAAGCATCCAGTGAGCTCCCATAGCGGAAAGCAGAGTTGAACCTGAGGACTCCCATTCCTAGTCAATCATCTAACTACTATTCTTTTTACAACAGATTACCAAGGGAGAATACCAGACAGAAAGCATGGTATTTGGCTCTGAATAAACTTCTAGTCCAGCTGTAACAGCAAGCTTGTAATCTGGGGGTCCTTCTGGATTCATGGTTCCTTTAAGAAGAGCAGATAGAAGCCTGGTTAAGAAAGACTTTGCTCACATTTGGCTGATGCTTTTCAAAAATAGGGGACACTAGCAACTATCATCCTTTGCCTTGTTGTAAAGGATGGACAAGTACAGTTTGTATTATGGGGCTGCCACATTTGCAAGTTATGGCTGGTACAAAATATGCCATCCCAACTGAGAAGGAATGTCATCCACTATCATATTGTAACACCTTTACTTTGAGAGCTGCAGCGGTTGCGGCTTGCTTGTGGGTATTAAGTGTGCAGAGCTGCAGACACCTTTCAAGTCCATACCTGCTCATAAGCCATGAACTTGATGGCAGATTCGGGTGCAATCTTGAGAACGTTGACGCCATTGCCCCGCCACAGCGAGCACATGCCTCCCTCGTAAATCATGCTTTTCAGTCCACCAAGCACATTCATGCTATTGTTCTTTGATGCATGGACCTGCAGGTAAGAGGCAGACACAATGTTAGTCCCTGCCTCCTCTATGAGGAGCTCTTGTTGATGGCATAAACAAGAATAACCATGTACTATATGGGGAGGAAGCAGTCAAAACACTGTATAGTTGGAGGGCTATTAAGGACCTTTCAAGAACTTTAAAAATGGAGGCAATGTGAAAGACATACATGATGTAACTGTAATAATTCTTATTCACCAAATCTGTTAACTGCAATACTGTTAAAGCTGAAAAAGAGAGAGTGGCTATGCATTCATCTTCCAAATATTTAGAAAGTTGAAGAAGCTTCTGAATTATAGAATATTAAAAGGCACATTGGCTTTGTTTGCTGCAGATAAGCCTCTTTGCATTCAAGGGTGACAGGATGGAATGACTTTGGGAGTACTACATGTGTTCATTCACAAGACCTCTTTAACCAATTGTCTGAAATGGTATAGGTTTCCTGCCTGAGCAGGGGGTTGGACTAGAAGCCCTTCAAGATCCCTTCCAACTCTGTTATTCTGTTAACATTCAAACCTCTTATTGAGTCATACTTTTGCTCCCACCTATCATTCAGCATGCAATTCAAATGGAGAAGACTACATTTCTTTTCTATTAAAATCTTGTTTTGATTGGCAGGTAGGTAGGCAGGCTGCTAAGAGCCCAGTTGTGCCAATGATGAGGGAAGATGGGAAAAGTCATCCAGCACACAAATGTGTATTTTGGACAACTACTCACTACACCTACGAAGATAATTTCCCCAATAGCCCCCCCCCTCATTTCCTTTGCATTTCTCTCCCCAAGAATTGCTGCTGTTTTCCAGGTACTGTTGCAAGGCATAACCCCACTCTCCTTTCTCAATCACAAATGCTTGTTAGCTCTTTGCCTGCATGAAAACTTTCAATCGATCCAACGGTGCAGTTCCAGTCCTAGAGACAGCACCAGCCATAGCTCCAGCTATGAGTTGTTTCCACCACATCCCAGTTTTCTTCTCTTTCTCAGAAAACTCATCAGGAACAGTGAGGCACTCCCCAATGTCAAGGACCTATCAAAACAAGGAAAAAAAAAAAAGGGGGTCAAGCACTATTGGGAGAAATATGCTAGAGTCAAAAGTAATGGGCAAATATTCTAAAGGAACTCATCTTCAGGTTTCATTATACTGAACTCAAACACTATTGATATTTTGGGTTGTTATATTGATCATCAAAATCCAAACAGATAAGGATGGGCAAATCAAATATTAAAAGCTGGAACTGAAGTTGAACCCAGGGTCAGAGTATGCTGGGGATCACTAGTCTGCATAACTGCTCAAAAAGCAAGTTCTATTCCCACCTTCCTGGTGAGGAAAGCTTACAGAACACTTTATTTCCTTAAACTTTTTAACCAAATTAAGTCACTAGAAATGTATTCATCTTCTCACATTCTGGCCTCTCCTTTTCTGCACTGACACGTAAAGGCTTCCTACCACACGCTGCTGCTGAGCCTTCCTACACTCCTGTTTCCAAAAATTTCTGAGTATGGAATTAACCGCAGTCTACACCCCAAGCCAAATCAGGAGTTGTAAATCACAAATGAAGCTTGCCTGATTAGCTGATGACCTTTTGAGAATCCTGCTCAAAGGCACATGGAGGTTAATATTGAAAGCACCGTGCTCAAGAACTCGCATAACTGAATAAAAAATGAAAACCAGGCCGGCACACACAAGACTATTTTGCAAAAAGCTATAAAAATGGCATGGATTATCATATTAAAATAGTCATAAGCATCAATGTATATCCTTATCTAAACTAGGAAAAAAAACAGTCAAAACATCTTGGTCTCTGCCCATTGGTCCTTTCTGTTTTGGCATTAATCCTTAGAGGTTATCCTTAGTCATACTTTTTCCTTTTCTCAACATCACCAGTTTAAAGTCTTTTACCTGCTCTTTTTAAGGATGAAAAATAAAGTAATCCAAAAGGAGAAATTAGAGACTGAATCATCATGAGATTATAAACTGAATTGTGTAAATACAATACAGCCCGTACTGTGAACTCTGCAAATTCAAAACATTGCCTTCCTATCCAAAATGTTCCTTAAAAAACACTAAATGTAGCTTCTATGGCAAAACAACAAATTAGTTTAACATTACTTTTCATTTTAAAGGTCCTGGAAATGCACAGGTCTACAGGGAACAGAATGATACAGTGCAGCTGGGATAGTAAATTGATTCAATACCAGCAACATAAAGACCAGCAACACCAGATTAAAATATCTTCTCAATCAGGCAGCTCACAGATGACCTGGGGCAAGAATAGGTTCCCAGGGTTATCTTGAGGATAAAATGTTATTATGCTAAGCTCCTTGGAGGAAAGGCAGAATAAAAATACTGTATAACAAACCAATGAATTTATCCCAATCAACTGCAAAAAATACATAATTATGTAAAGAATTACACAAAGAAACCAGTTGCTTCAGTGTTTATCAGAAAGTGAAGAGGATATAGGTAGTGTACAGAGGTCATCAGCTCCTTTGTTGTGTGTCTGTAGGGTCTGATTAAGGGCAAAACAGACTCAAGTGCTGCTTTTTTATACCAACACCAGAAGCAAAAATTCATGCTGCATGGAACCCAGTTTCTATAAACAGGCCTGCCAAAGTCCCTATATTCCTGTTTTTATGATGAGCTACAAGACATAAACAGATCAAAGGGGCTCAGTGAGGCGAAGGGAGGGCAACAGGACTAGAAGCCTAAGGAATCTGGCGTGCAGAGCAAAAGAAGAAAAATACTGCAGAAGGAAGCACTGCCTGACCTACCAGATCAAAGTCTCCCACAATGGACTCCAAGCCTTTGCAGTGTTGATGGTCAGCCTCCCATAGTTCTACCAGGGTCAGCAGCTTTGTATCACCATGGATCCCTGAGGCACTGGGGCCCTTCCTGATAGAAAAAAGCTTTTCCATGATGGGTAAGGATAGGCAAGATGAGAAGAAGGCAAGGAAGGGATGCAGCCAAACCCTCCAGCAACCTTCTAATGGGATTGAAGAGCTAAAAGTGGATGGGGAGGGACTTGAGTCAATCCTATCAGCATTTGTGGATTATATGATGGGAAATGGACCTGCTCCAATCCAAGCAGAAAATCAGAAGCTGAGAAAGAAACAGATCTTTGGGAAAGGATGGACTTTTGAAATATTTTGATGCGGAAGAAGGCACATTCAAGTGAAGCCTGGCTCCCACCAAATAGAATGTAGGGTATAAATTCATTTCATATTTTCCTAACTTTTAAATAAAAGGAAATTGCACTCTTTTTTAATTTTAACACAAAATGTTATTCATTGAAATGGGGCTTTGCAGGAGACCTTCCCATGGATTGCATACAGATGCCATACATCTCCCCAAGCCTGTCAGCAGATATGGGGATACCATTGGTAACATGAACTGTCTTTTGGTCTCCATTCTATTCCAATCAATGAATTCCTCATTATTTTCTGTGAATAAGGACTGGAATTCCAACCATCTTCTATCCTTATTAATCTCAAAGTACAACACAAAACAGAAGAATACTTCTGCTGAGATCAGATGATCAGACATCCCAATTTTTCCAAGACAATCCTGGTTTAGGGTAAACTCCCTGCCCCCAAACTAGGAAAACATTAGTTTCTAGGAATACATCCAGCAATAGCAGGATAAGTAGCAGCTGCAAGACCATCAGATGATTAATACCAGCCACAATGCAGGAAATAGTTTCCATTTCATCACTTACTGAGCTTATAGCTATCGTTTTTTTGGGCAGCAAATGTCTGAATTTAATTTATTGAATTTGATATGGCTGTCCACTCCAGAATACTATATTCTGGATAGTCAGTAGATGGCAGCAGCTGGTGTTTTTTATATTTCTTTGCTGCCATTTAGTGGATGCTGTAGCCTAGATATTTGCAGCCCTAATTGTGCCTGCTAGAGTATTTGATGTTTTGGATTAATACGGCAGTAATAAACATATAAACATATGCAGATTAATGGTTTTTACTCTTGGAAATCTAGTCATCGTATGTTGAGTTTAATTTAAAATACATGATGGTTGGTAGGTTACATTTTTCTTGAGATTTGACTAGGCTGCCTTGACTTCTACCTTGACATATCCTAGGAAACTGCTACTTTCTCTGTACTCAGCACATCTGCTACAGATGACTTTGTGTTTAAATATAAACTTTAATCTGCCCTATTTCAATCAATTGATGGGATTAACACAGCGAGAAGATAGAGAACCTTGGCTAAAAGCCAGCCCAGAGATAACAAATTTTCAGATCCTCTTTTTCCTAGAGGATCCTCAGAGGGACACATGTATTTAGAAACCCAGATCAAACGCAAATGTAATCTTTGAAATGGATTCACTGAAGTTTTGGCATATTGTAAAAAGAGTTTTCAGGCTCCATCACAAAGGCCACAAAAATTGCGTAAGTCAAAAAGCACTAATTCCAATGAGAGGGCCTACTAATCAAAACCAAAGATAAAAATCAAGGCTAGTCACTCCCATACCAGGAGAATTCTACTGTGAAGGATCTATCCAAATCTAATCTCTTGCCCACGGCAAAGAATGGCCTCTGCTATACAAGTGAGACAGATGGCTTCACTATTAAAGGATCTTTGTTCAATTTTCCAAAAGAAAAGAAAGAATACATTCCAAGCATGTGGTCAGGAAAAATCCCAGAATTCCAGATGGGACAAAACTGATTGGCAGGGGATGCAAGAAAAAAAGAGCTGGTTTAAATCAAAGGAAATATCTCACACCCCAAATACAGGTAGTCTTTTACTTACAACCACAATTGAGCCCAAAATTTCTGTTGCTAGGTGAGACATTTTTTAAGTGAGTTTTGCCCCATTTTACGGCCTTTCTTGCCACAGTTAGACGTAGACTTACATACCGCTTTACAGTGCTTTACAGCCCTCTCTAAGCTGTTTACAGAGTCAGCATATTGCCTCCAACAATTTGGGTCTTCATTTTACCCACCTCGGAAGGATGGAAGGCTGAGTCTACCTTGAGCCTGGTGAGATTTGAACTGCCAAATTGCAGGCAGCCGGCAGTCAGCAGAAGTAGCCTGCAGTACTGCACTCTTACCACTGCGCCACCACGGCTTAGTTGTTAAGTGTATCACTACAGTTGATAAGTTAGTCACCTGGTTGTTAAGTTAATCCGATTTCCCCATTGACTTTGCTTGTCAGAAGGTCGCAGAAGGTGATCACATGGGACACAGAACAGTCATAAATATGAACCAGTTGCCAAGCATCTGAATTTTGATCATGCAATTATGGGGATGCTGCAAAGGTTGAAACTCTGAAAAACGGTCATAAGTCACATTTTTCAGTGCTGTTGTAACTTTGAACGGTCAGTAAATGAAGTGTAAGTTGAGGACTACCTGTATGGCTTCTGTCTCTCTGTTGCTGCTTTCTACCTGGCACTCGAGCTGCAGCCCAGTTCCCTCCCTCATCACACTTCTTTGCAAAGGCATACCCCTGTTTCTTCTCTATTCTAATTTCCCTCTAGTCACATACTTTCCTCCACAAGTAGAAATTACCCGAGGGTGGGAACTGAACCAGTAAGTTAGAACCACAAGGAAAAAAATTCAGACTAGACATCGGGTGAGACTTTGTTCAGAGTTCAAAGCTGTAAGCAGTGAACAGTGAACCACATGAAGCAGTCGTTGTCCTTTGTTGGAGGTTATTCTACTAATAATTACTGACTGAGATGGGAGGCCATAGAAATTAAATAAATAAATAGATCCTGTGCTGAGTGGACATTGATGATATCTAAAGTCCCTTCCACCCTGATTTCATTTACATTCTATGTTTTTTTATAGAAAGGCCAACTGAGTAAACTTGTTCCCTTTTTCTGGCATTGTATGTCCATCTTTAATAAATTATATTATTTCAGCATCTTAGGTTTTTTTTTTCCTTTCCCTTTTTTCTAACTTCCATAAATGCATTCCTTGCTTATGTCATAAAGATAACTTTAACACAGCATTTTTCAAACTTGGCAACCTTAAGATGTGTAGATTACAACTCTCAGAAATCTAGGAGTTGAAGTCCAGACATCTTAATGTTGCCAAGTTGGGAAAGACACTGCTTTAACATGTTTCCTCCATGTGCTTACAGACTTCAACCCCAGCCAATATCTGCAACATTCAGGAAAGCAGGAAAGAAGTCAGAGAATATAAGATAAATTTCCAGGTTACTTGTTTCTTGACTGATTTGCCAAAATTGCAGACTTTCTAATTGGGGTGTGTGGGTGACCATGTGGGGGGGGGAAGTAAAATTCACAGTTAGAAGAAATGTAATTGCTTTTAAATGACAGAATTGAGCCACTCAGGTTTGTGAATAAATAAAATCCCCCAAATTAGAATTTGTGTTTTAGCTAGGCGGCTTGTGGTTTAAAGTCAGCTTTGAAATGGAGATTGTAAAGTAAATGTTATTTTAGTGCAGGCAACATAATGCTTATGAGCATCCATTAGCATCCCATGTGGCACCTATACCCTGCCTCAAAAAAAATGGACATTAATAATGCATTTTAAAATTTAGTGAGAATGCCTACAACCCTACCACTGAACTACAGCAGTCAATCTACAATCTCTTTCTCTTAACAAAGATGACCTATCTGGCCATAAGGACATAAAACAAAGGCAAAACTCTTTTCTTATTTATGTTTCTTGAAATTAGCGTCTTTCGCCTGCTACAAATAACAGAAATAATGATTGACATGAAGACACAGCAAGGTACATAGAATGGAAAAGTTACTTTGCAATTCCAGAATTCTGTGTTCAAACATTTTTAAAAGGTGCAAGCATCTACACATACAACTTAATTGTGTTCAGAGGATTGATCAGGGGCAGGGTGGGAGGAAAAAGAGCTGAGGTGGGTGGATTATATATGTATAAGTCAGAATACCACCCATCATGTCTTGTCCAGCAGTGTGGATAGGATATGGCAGGATTCTTTGCAATGAAACACTGAAGAGGATCAAACTGTGGGGATGCTACCCTGCAGTTCCACCCATAACAAAAAACAGAGAAGCAGGAACATAATGCAAAAGAAAACTCATGTTTGGATAGTTCTCCCTCAAATAATGTATGCTCTAAAGAATATTTCCCCCCAAAAGTCAACGAAGTATTTCATTTATTAAATATATATGCCACTCATCTCCCTAATAAAGCAACCTCCCTGAGCTCTTCCTCCGGTTTTCCCTTTTCCCTCATTTGATGATCTCTATTTGATAAAGAGAATGCAAATTCTATTCACAAGACTCCCTCAATCTTAAGAATCTTGATAATGTCCTCCATGCAGTCCATGGTAAGGAGTGATGGTAGTTGTAGTCCAATAACATCTAAAGGCTCTCCCCTTCCCCCACAGAATGAGTGGGTGGAGAACAGCCTTCTAGTCCCATTCAAGTCCTTGGTGCTCTTTATGGCCATTTTCTCCCCAGTGGAAATCTAAGCCAGGGTCTTCTAGGACACCCAAGAAGCTGCCTTGGATCCCCTAATTTGAGACAGAGTTATTTCAGACCAAATATGTGGCAATAATTACAGCTGGCTGGCAATATTCACTTCAAACTGGGGAAACTTATAGCCCACTAATGCAGTTGTTTAATGTAAGAAAGATATAAATGTTCTTTTCCCCAAAGCTACATCCATGCTAGATTCAGTATCTTTCCAGACCTAGTCATCGGAGCAAAGAGATGTGACTTGCCTATCCAATAGGCTATTCACCTATTGGGTCCGATTTCTTCTATTTCTGTAACTCCAAGCTTGCCAATTTTCAAAACAGTGGAGAGGGATGGCGTAGATAATAATCCCAGGCCTGGCTAGATGGGAAATATGGCTTACCATTGAGTGCTTCCAATAGTGCACTATCTCTTCCATGTTCTCTAATGGATTGAGGATGAAGTGGTCTCGCCACTCATTCCAGTCAATGGTCATAGTGCCATCTTTGTCGATGCTGCAAAACACAAGCCCACACAGTACCGAGGACAAGGAACTATATTGGGTTGATTCTACCCCTCTTTAGGAAAACTGAAGCTTCACTGTAAAAGCAACGGGGTAACCTAGAACAGAGAGGATGATTTGTTCAAATGGTAGGACAGAATGCAGAGTAGAAATCCCAGTGTCTTTGCTGGAACTAGTAGCAGGACCAGTTCCAGTTCTGAGAGTGAAAACTCTATATAAAATGCTCAGAGAAGCAGTCTTTGGAAATCCATTTACTGGTGATATCAACACCAGGGCTTTACAGGCCATTTTAACTTTCCACTCTTCTATGTCAACACATAGAGAAATAAACATGACAGATTCAGGGAAGGCACTGAGAGCTGATAGGATAAATCAGAAGCCTCAGATCATTCCTGAGCACTGTCCTCTCCTCCAACCTTTTAGTCCAGCTGGTCAACAAAAATGGATGCAACAACTGCTAGGTTTCATTCCAACCTAGCAAAATGAAACACCTCTGGGCCACATTTCAGATATTGTAGGATAAGGAGATAGGAGGAGCGCAAAGCAAGAACAGTTTGAGTCTCACCTGTGCAAGATTTTCTCCGCTTGCTGGAGAGAGATGTAAACTCCCAGGCACTGGAAAGTTTGCTGGATCTCAGAGACATCGATCTGGCCTGCAACATAAATACAAAGACAAGGAGAATGGCTATCCATTTGGGGGAGTTAGGGCTCAGTCCAGGAAGCTGATCGGTTAGGAGAAGCCTAGAAGGGTTCTAGTAGGATGAAGTGAGCTGTGCTCAAAATTTTCATGGGCCTAAGAAAGAGAGAGAGCGAGAGAGAAACAAAGGACTAGTGGGTTTCAAGAAGTCTTAAACAGATCGCAATTAATGCCAGGTAGCATCTTGGAAGTTTTTTCAGGGCTGTATATTGCAAGTGCAGGTAAAGAGACTATAAAATCAGCCATCCCTGTTTTCCAGACTGCCAATATTTAGCCCTCTGTGAATCTTCCCAGCTTGAAGAGGAACTGATGGGGAGTTAGAGCAAATGCTTAAAGAGCTAGAGGACAAACCACCTCACAGGGCTCTGCAAAAGACCAAAAGGGAGATTGCTGGTTGGATAATTGAAGGGCTGTACTAGAAGAGAGAATGAATGAAAAGGAGAACACAGAGCAGTCAGTATAAATGAGTGCTGGGTGAAAAAGAAAGCATAGCTGGAAAATGGGCTCCCGCAACACTGTCAAAGATTGATCAGCTTCATTTCTACAAGTCCATGCTTGTAAAGGATGGCGTGGTTAACATTTGTCTCAATGTTATGCCCCAAAGGCATCATTCTGGTCCCAGCTCCAGGAAATGCTTTGCTAAAACTAGGAACACAAGCAAAGCGGTGTCAAGTCTGGGTAGGGTACGTATTGGCCGCAAACCGTTGAACAATCAACCAGCTTTCTCCCTCCCAGAAGGTTTGGAACAGAGTGGAAAAAAGAGTGATGCTAATCGGTTATACTGTTTTTTTCTATAGTTTTAATGTTTAAATTAGCACTGAGAGCACTTTGTAAATCAAAATATTGATGAATTAATGCCTGCATGTATTCTCGGACAGAGCAAGGCTTTCTTCACTAGACCTAAAAATACTAGAGGCAAAAATAGAAAGCTGGATGGTAATTTTGTTTTAAACAAATCACATTTTATACCAAATATTTGAGACTGATTAAGATGCCTAAGCAACACTCATTTGGAGAACTACAATACAAGCCAAGAGTGTAATGGCAGCTATCCTTATAATTCTAATCCCTATGGCTTTCCCTTATAAATCTGTACAGTACAGTACTAAGAGTTTACAGGTCAGTGGTAGACGATAGTATTGATATACAAGCCACCTTTTCAGGTTCACACATCACATAATGTGGTTTGTTGATTATAGCTTAGTATTCTGTATGAATCTATCCAACCTGGTTTTTAACCATATTTTTCATCTTAGTCATAAACATAGCTGCTAGTGGACTTAGAATTTTCTCAAAGTGCTATCTCAGTGGTTCTCAACCTTTTCTTCATCACGGATCCCCTTTAAATACCTGTTGTGGCCACGGGCCATGGACACGGACCATCAAGACTTAACTCAAGATTTAAATCATAACATTTCTTCAAGCCTTTGCAGACCCCCTGTGACAACACTGCACCCACCCAGGTTGTCTGCGGACCACAGGTTGAGAACTACTGTGCTATCTCATACAGAAGTTGGGCTGCAAGCTCCTTTAATCTACTAGTCAGCATGAGGAGGAAATGATGGAATTGGGAACACAATCATTTGGAGGGCAGCAAGTTGGGTAATATTTACAGACGATCTGCAGGATTCCCACAGAATATCAATTTAGCCTTGACTGCTGTAAGCAGCCTAGCTGATGCAACTCTTTACTTGGGAAGAGTGGAGAGCATTTGCATAGGAATTGGGAGGGAGAATACAGTCCAACAAACATCACAGAACTAAACTTTAGACAACCAAGAGTTGGCAAAACAGCAAGACTGTGCGGGAAAGTAACTAGTGAGAGAAACCAGCCATTTTAATCACCTCCATTTTTCCATTTGAAATTTCTGAGTACTTTCATTCTCACAGGAAAACTAGCACAGTCCTGACTTACAGAATATTTTTCCATTTGGAGAGCTGAAACATTTTTCCATTTTTACTTGAACAAGCATAAAACCATAGCGGCATGATGTCTACTGACCCCGTTACCAGTCCTTATCTTGCTTATCATTTTCTTGCCTGTGTTCCATCTAACATGGATTTTGGATGGAGGCTGAACATAAATAATATTGGAACTAAGGATGACTTAAGTCTATCTCATTCATGGGCTGCTGAGGATGAAAAGAAAGAAATGTCATTGGGCACAGCCTGCCCATTAAAAAAAATGTTGCCAGGGCATGCCTGTAATTCATTCAGTCCAAGTGGGAAAAGGGTCAGAGACTGTGTACTTAGTACAACAGAGGAATAGCATAAACAGATCAAACTCTCTTCTCCCAGGACTGCTTTTAAATAAATGACTTGAATCACACAGCCTGCTAAGGTCTGAAGTAGTCTGTTTAGCTCTGGATTGACATGCTCTGTAAGCCAGAAGTTATTATTTGTAACCACTGATTGTATGGCTTAGTGTGACATGGGAACCCACTCTGCATTTGGCTTGCACTCATTGGGAAACAGCAGAAAAACTACCCTTGGCCTTTACCCAGAGTAAAGAATCCTAGGAAATTAATTCCTAAAAGAAAGAGGTTGCTTTAACCCAACAAGCTGCTTGGGGTTCATGGGAATTGTGTTCTGACATATTTGCATAGCTCAAGAAAGGATGCTTTAATTGAGTATTAGGAAAAAAAAATTCCATCAGAACAATTATATAAAAAGCAGTAAATGGCAGAACTGGAAAAACTATCTGGCTTTGTAGGAGCAAATATGCAATTAGGTGTACTGCATAGTTTCAATGCAGAATCTTTTATTACCCCAGAGATATCAGAATAAAAATAGGAATAGAACATTGGAAGCACAAGATGTGTTCACTGTGTTCAAAATAAGAAATTTCAACCAGGCTGAGACAAGATGCCATTAGCTATTCTTCTGAGTTCAGTGAGCAACTATAGGATTAGTAGATGGCTCTTTTCCATTTGTTTTGAGATCTGTAAATATATTGCCTCACCCTTCCTTATTTTAAGACAGCTTAAAATAAGAAAGCAATGTTCACAATGTTTGTGCTGAGTCTACTATAACTTAAAGCTGTGGTGTGGAAAAGTCCTTAGACAAATTAGCTATTTGTTCTACTAGCCAGTTTCTCATGTGGGTAGTAATTATGCTGGATTGAGCCTGAAGGATCTCTCTCTCTCTTCCTCCTTCCCTGAATCTGGGCTACTGATGATACCATGCCCTTGGTGGCAGGTGAACTCATCCAGCAGCTTCATGTAGATGTTAAAAAGGAGAGAACACCAAATACTGCAGGACTTCACAAAATAGGGGGCAAAGGTGGGAATCTCTCCTCCCCAATCCCTATTGATGGGTATAGACCTTGGAGAAAGGAGGAGAACCAGCCCAATACAGTGCTGCCATCCCCAATCCCTGGAGCTGATCCAGAAGTCATGTTTGATGTACTGAAGGCCTGATCAAGAAGAGGTCAAGAAGAGCAAGAATGGATGCACTACCCTCACCCCACCTCACCAGATATCTAAAAGCATAAGCAATGCCATTTCCATCCTACACCCTAGCCTGAATCCTGACGGAAAGGGGTCCAGATAATCTGCTTCATCCAGGGTCTTCTGAAGCTGCTATGTGACCACCTTCTCAACCATTTTGGGAGGTTAGATACTGAGAGAAAATTGTCCTCTATGGTCGGATTCAGTGATGGTTTCTAAAGGACAAATCAATCCTTCCTTAAGGATTCTAGTTCTTTGTAGTGTACACTCTTATCAAGACCACCTCAACATTGCACACACATGCGCGCGCGCAAGTTCCTAACAACATAAATAGCATCTTACTGGATTTAACCCCTAGCCCATCTAGTCCAGCAATCTGTTCTCACAGTGGCCAACTAACAGCACATGGAAAGTCACCAGTCTCCCAACAATGGGGATACAAGTATGGACTATTGTATGGGACTGACTTTACTGAGTATCGTATTTGAAAAGTTTGCCAAAAGGCAGCTTAAAATCTGAAGGCCTCCTTAGAAGGCCAGTCCATGTCGGTTTGAATGAGAAGCTTCCTAGGAAGAGATTGTGGATGTTCTGGGATGTCTATCAACAAGGAATATATGGGCTGCAGATGTTCAAATGTTTGCTCATAATCTTACCCACAGTGTTGAGTCTTCTGAGTTTTTAATGTAAATGATAGAAGTTGTTTTAGAATTTGCATGTATATTAGGGCTACACTGTGCTTTGGATTCAGTTGGGAAGAAGTGCTTCAGAACACAGGAGAACACAAACACAGTGCTTCTTCCTTGTTCCTGAGGCTCCTTTGAGGAAACTTCCAGCTGTTCTAGTAAACTGCAGACAAGGATTGTGTTTGCATTCCTCCATATTCTGAAGTGCTAAATTGATTCCAAAGCACTGCACAGCCCTAATCTCTCTCCTCCTCTCAATTAGCATATTCTAATTTTATGCAAATGATCATGTTCCATGTTAGTTTCCCGGCCCCCAGGGGTGTAAAAATGGCCACCCATATGAATTTAGAATCCTGATTCAGTCCTGCATATCCCCTATTTCTGACTTTATAAACTCTATCTATTCCAAGGCTCAGGGCAGATAATAATTATTATTCAACCTACCTCAGTCCTGGTTCCTAATGTTATTAAATATAATTTAATTTTAACTGAATATAATTAAAATAAATTGTAACTGATTTAAACTTGTCAGTAATTAATCTATCAATGAAGTGGAGGTCTCAAATATTTTTCTACTAGGAAGGATATCATTTTTTAATGTGCACATATATAGACCAGAAAAAATCATAGGAGAAGCATTCTTCCTATGTATTGAAGTAATGGCATATCTATTGTCTATATGCACTTTTATTGAAAATGATATTTTTTTAAAAAAATCAGTTGCCTGATTATATTAGACAAAAATATTTATTTAATGTCATCTTCAAAGTAGTCAATCACTTAAATGCTACTACCAATTAAAAATATCTGATTTTGTCTGAAAGTTGCTTAGATTCAGCCTGTGGAGAATATCCACAAAGTTTTGCACAGTTAAGTTCTAGCAAACCTCTACAAGGTCATTCCTGCATTAAATCTCACTGCAGCAGTCTATCTTGGAAATAATGGAAAGTGGAATGATGATTGCTAAGTCTACGCTTAAAACCAGTGGGATATTTTGTTTGTGTGCTTTATGATGTTTTTAAAACAAGCAACACCACACATGCCTAGGTATTTTTGCAACGAGACTGTAGTTTAGAAAGATGCTTTCTTTGGCATTTTTCAACCCACAGTTGCTCCCACACAAATACATAGCCAGCTCTCTTAATAGGAGAAAGAAAAGGAGAACATTGCCTCTTTCTCTGTATGCTAATACAAGGAAAAATCCAGAATTGCTGCTTGACAGGGTAGAACCATAGCCAGTTCAATTACTGCTGGATGGGGTAGAACAATAGCCAGTCTTTAATAATCTCCAATACAATTTGACCAAACTGTTTTCGTGTGAAAGAAACTGATGGCATCACTCACAATCATCATCAAGGTGACTATTGTTGGTTTGAGTTACAGAAAGAGCACAATTTCATCAGAAAGAGGGTTTTCTGCCTGGGTTCCAAACTAACATCTCTTTTAGAAGAGAGGGCAAGGAGGTGGAACTGGAGGTCATTTTCAAAATTATCTTAGGAAACCAGTTGTCTCCCTTTGTGTGTGTATAGTCTTGAGAAACCAAGACTTGTAGAAGAACAGCCTTCCCAAATTCCAGGGATTCGGTTGTCTCCAAATAGTGTTTCTTTTGCTCCTGGGCCAACTTTATAGTCTTCTCTATGGGATGAAATCCTTATTTTTGGCCCCACAGGAAAAGACACTGAGCAACCAGAAAAACTGAAGCAAGAGAGGTTTTTTTTCCTTTTCACAAGTAGGACAGCTCTTTTAAAAGGAAGAGATTGTTATGGATCTGGCTCACACATTGTGTCAAACTCTGGTATGCTAAATTGTAGTTTACTGAATGAAGTGTAATTGGCTGTCTTGACTCAATGCACCAAGATGCAAGCTAGGGTTTACAAACAGCCAAGGAAGGCTAGGTTCCTACTTTATACTAAGCCATTATCTTGTTTTTTTTATTTGAGCTTAGTATATTTTTGAGAATGTGAGAAAATTGCCATCTCTGTTTTCATAGGCTTTCATAGGACAGATTGTTGACTAGAGAAGCTGGCTACTCAAGTGGGCTTATCGCTAAACAAAGGACCTTCAGGGCCAGGGAGGCAGAACGTATAGCAAAGTTACAAAGAAGAACAAGCATGATTCTCCAGCAGTAGTTGAGAGGGAGGAGTCAGAATAGAACATGCATATTTTTCCATTGATTGCACTAGATCAGGGGTGTCAAACTCGCGTCGTCATGGCGTATCGGGACTTTTCCCCCCTTTGCTAAACCGGGCAGGGGCGGGGCCAGCATGTGACGCATCCGGCCCGTGGGCTGCGAGTTTGACACCCCTGCATTAGGTGCAAGATGCAGGAGACCTGGATGAAACCTCTGCATTCACTCCCAATTTGTTGGACTCTGGCCTAATTCAGCAAGCTGCTTCTCCCAAGCATTCCTCAACAACCTGCATACTTAACTATCAGTTTTAAATCTCCAGAGCTAAATTCTTAAATAAGGTTGATAAAGAAACTTTTTTATATTGGCCTTCCCCCCCCCCCTCCTTCCCCTTACTTTGATGCAAGGAAAAACTGCACCGGCTTAATGTTTGCTGAGTAAGCAGCAGTTTAAAGACATGGCAGAAAGATCTGGAAATAAGGCTGCAGCTTGAGCTGAGCGCATTAAATGAAAACACAAAGTGCTGAAAATAAAATTGCAAGCCAACTGGGAAGACCCTTATGTAATAGGAAGCTATATAATCCCCAGGGCTGTCTGACAGGGACTTCAAAAAGGGATTCAAATCTGCACTGCATAAGAGCAATATAAAAAGAATGTGTCATGAAGAATCAACTAGAGCCTTGACTTCACTCTTTAGCAACCGATGCTTTTAGCACAGTCTTTAACAATCTGGTTTGGACCATTCCAATTTGAAAGCAGCTGGAGAAGCTAATCTGGACAATTTCAAACTCAACCTTTCCTTTTTCTTGTTCTCATTGTAGGCCAGTTTAAAAAGTTACCTGATAGTTTCAGACTTTTTTTAATTATTATTCAGTTTCAGAAGTTGCCAGAAAACTACAGTTTGTGGCATCATCTACCTCACTGTTGGTTCATTGTTTCCAAGTATTCTTTCTTCAAAAGGAGAGGGAAAGGCCAAAGTGAAATTTGATTAGTTGTTTGTCAAGTTTACTTTGTCTCCTTTAAAGAGAAAAATGCAACTCCTGCACAATAATAACAGCATGTCTCTATGCAGCTCAGGAACATTTTCAAATTCAAAAATAAATGAATAGGACATATTTATGTATCCACACTGCCCAGATCCTACCAATGTTAACTTAGCGGTAAGTGCTGCTGTGTTCAGTGGATTTATCTCTGCTTTGTCTGTTTAGAGAAACAACTTGCTTGGCAAAACACAAAATAGTTCTGTAACAGGGAAGGCCATACAGAAAAGAAAGGTTTTTCAACTGCACATTTTTAAAATTTGGGCTTGTCTCTTTTCTTCACCAGCTTGGGATTTTTTGGTGTGTGTGTGTGTGTGTGTGTGTGTGTGTGTGTGTGTGTGTGTGTGTGTGTGTGTGTGTGTGTGTGTGTGTATAAAAATGACATATGGAACCCATGGGGTCATTATATATGAATGATGAAGAGCCGCGGTGGCGCAGTGGTTAGAGTGCAGTACTGCAGGCTACTTCTGCTGATCACCGGCTGCCAGCAGTTTGGCAGATCGAATCTCACCAGGCTCAAGGTTGACTCAGCCTTCCATCCTTCCGAGGTTGGTAAAACGAGGACCCAGATTGTTGGGGGCAATAGGCTGACTCTGTAAACCGCTTAGAGAGGGCTGTAAAGCACTGTGAAGCGGTATATAAATCTAAGTGCTATTGCTATGAGTCCAACATATTTTATACCATAAAAGCTTTGCCTAGAAATATCCATTATTTCCAAGCATATGAATCAGAGAGAAATGAGCAAGAGATGTAAGAGTAGCATCCTGTGGCTAAATACAACATATATTCAGCCAGGTAATGCTTAGTTTTGCCCTGAACTGATCATCTCGGACTGCCCTACAACAGCACTCTGCCTGATAACAGGACAGACTGCATTGCATCTAACTAGACCAGAAGGCAGCACCAGCTAAAAAGGTGGCATGCGGCTGCTTATGTCTTCTTATAAGGATGTCTATGAAAGGGAAGAGGAGCCAACTGAAAGAATCTGCAATTGTCAGGTTAAGTTGAAAGGACCATGACAGCAGCAATACTACTAATAATATATGTAAGGCCTTCTATTGCTAGAAGTCAAGGCTATAAGAAGCCTTGCCTGTACCGTATCATAGAACTGTCTAGGAGAAGTTAACCAGGCATTCTTTTTTTTAAAGTAAATAGAACAGAGCAGATACTTCTTGGCTCTTGCAACTCAACCCAGGAAAAGAACAGAACAGATGACCAAAAGAACAAAAACTCTAAGGCTCTTATGCCCCGGATCTCTATTTTCACAATTGGGCATCAGGTATTAATTGAGTCCCAAACAGATGAAGCTAGAGGTGCATCAGAGAAGAACAAGTCAGGATATATTGTTATCAGTGAAGATACAGAAAGGTATTATTTCTGGGCAAATGTGACATGGGAAGAATTGTATGAAGTGGGTTAAGGTGTTCATGAATTTAGCAAATCACAATATGAGGTTACTATGCTAGCCTATAGCTTACTTTAATTGTGATTTGTTGAATAAGCCACAATGGCTGGGTTCACAACATGCTAAATCAAAATCAGGTAACCTACATTCTGGCTTTAAATACTGTATGATCTGTAAGTCTGAAATGAAGGGATTTTTTTATTTAGATCCTGCTCAAAGAATACAGAATAAATATATATGAAATACTCCTTGCTATTTTAAAAGACATTTTAAAAAGACAGGTGCCAATGGCTTTATTATTAGGTCTGTTATAGGGGGAAAAAATGAAGAAAATGGCACAATTATAAACCAAGCACTACATGTTAAGCTGGAGAAGAGTTTAAAGAAAAGCTGACTCCACTTTAGGCTCAGACAGAATGGAAGTCATACTAATATTTGGGGGAGTTTCCTACCATCATTGTTGCGATCCAGGCTGTGAAACATCAGCAACAACTTCCGTTCCCGCTCCTGAAGGTACTGAGCAAATTCCTCAAAGTTGAGTTCTCCATCATGATCTGTGTCACCCTCCCGTAAGATATCCTGCAAAAAGTAGAAGCCAAGTGTTAGAGAACTGCAATTCACCAAAGTCACGGGTGTCAAACCCGTCACGTGACATTTTGCGATGGTTTCCCCTTCACGGAGCAGGGGTGGATGTGGCCTGTGTGTGACGCATCTGGTCTGCGGGCCGCCAGTTTGACACCCCTGACCAAAGTGAACATTACCATTTCAAAACATCTTGGATACTGCAGGAGGAAGTTATATATCTAAGTGATTGTTTTAATGCACATTTTCCCACTACAGTGGCCTGGTACTGTAATGGACTACAATTCTCATGTTTCATGGCCAGTGCAGGAAAACAGGAAAGAAAGTCTAACGTATCTGGAAAACACAAGTTGATTTAATGGATTACACAATCTCCTATTGCAAAAGATATGTATACCTAGCTCTGTACAAGTGTTGTCACCGTGATATTTTAAGTGTGGATATCATCTGTCTACATCTGTCATATCTTTTGATTTGTACTGGAGGTACATGCCTACATTTCACTGTAAGAATATGTTTAGATTCCTGAAAGAAAATGTTCAAATTCCAAAAGTTCACAGACCAAACACCCTACAGTGAATTATGTCTTTTACATATGACACTTACTTATAAAATGTTTCAAACTCCACTTGTAGTACCTAATTATAGTCCCTACTGTTGACCTGCAAAGGAAATAATATATCTATATTTAGCAAATGAAGAGGTGAGGTGGAGAAAGAACAATTTCCTTAATGCTGCCAAGTGATTTCACGGCAGAGGTGACACTTGCCCGAAGAATTTCCTGATTCATAGCTTGGTCTTTTAGGCAGTGCTTGTGATGGGTATCTCCTGGTGAAGATGTCCAGGAGAAGGCCAGGCTAAAATTTTTCTTCTTGACACCATTGCTTTTATCTAAGGCAGGGATGTCAAACTTGCGGCCTGCGGGCTGGATGCGTCATGCGCTGGCCACGCCCACCCCCAGTTTAGCGAAGGGGAAAAAAGTTGCGATATGTCACATGACAATGTATCATTGTGAGTTTGACACCCCTGATCTAAAGAGACACAACCCCTCTTTGTACAGCCGCAGTCTGAAATTGTACAGTCCAAAGACATGGAGATCTTTCTCTTTCTCCTACAGGAGGTCACAGGAGGCTGATGGGGAGGCCTGCAAAGGGGAGGGAATGTCCTGGGGATGAAGATCTGGCTGAGGAGGCAGAAATTCTTGGGGAGACACCATCTTTGCTCACAAGCTACGGTAGTTAGCATAACTTTGGCTGTCACTCTAATTTGCAAAGTGTTTATCCACCATTGCTATTCTATCTCCAAGAGGCTTAAGTGTAACATGAGCTGCAAAGTCATTTAGCTGGACAAGGCCAGACTTGAGGCTACATGCAGGTCTGCTAAGCCAGACAACAAGGATTATTTCTGCTGTTGTGAGTCTGAAGACAGAAGAAGTGACATAAAGTAATTTCTAATTTCAGGCAGCTCAAAATGTTGCAAAATATGTTGTACGTTCAGTACAGCTTTATTCATGAAGATAGTACCTTTGTGAATATAAAACCCTGGAGAAGGGGGAGCCATATATATATATATATATATATATATATTTTCTGCTGTTGTGAGTCTGAAGACAGAAGAAGTGACATAAAGTAATTTCTAATTTCAGGCAGCTCAAAATGTTGCAAAATATGTTGTACGTTCAGTACAGCTTTATTCATGAAGATAGTACCTTTGTGAATATAAAACCCTGGAGAAGGGGGAGCCATATATATATATATA
>QLTV01001007.1:2076360-2116430 GCA_003457575.1 Thermophis baileyi
CTGTTTCCTTCTAAAATAAAAAAAAAAAGAAGAAGCAGCAGCAGCAGCAGCAGCTCTCTGCAAAGATAGCAGAGCGTTATTCCGCCTGGAGAAGGAAGGCAGCTCGTAGAAGATCGCGGGATCAAAACAACGCTCGGGCATCCGTGGGTCAGTTCAGTTGCAAGAGGAAGACCAATGCAATGAGCTTTATTGGCTGAGAAATTTAGCGGGAAGTCTTTTCTCCGGTTTGAATTTCGCCGCCGCGGTGAGGAGGGGGGAAAAAATCCTTCCCTCCGCCCATCCGACATCCCCTATTGCTTGTGAACTTAATCCTGGGATTTGAACCTGGTTCCTTCTAATCCACTTTACCAGATTTTGGAAAGACTATATTGTGAGGAACAGAGTTGGGAGTTGGGTTGCTTACTTTCAACCAGACCCTGCTCTGGAAGCAGTTGATAGCTCTGTTCTCAAATGGAGATACTGGAGTGCTTTTGACTAAGCCATAATTTTCTAAATTCATACAAAATGTTGAGTGATCAGTGAAAAATTAAACACCAAAGAAGCAGTAAACTATGTTCTGATGTGGTGCCATGCGTGATCTCCTTCTCTATGGAGTGAAAATACTTCTTTGCGTCTACAGATGAAATCTGGTCCCTGCCCTTCTGCCAGGGTTGGCTATGGGCCATATGTGTTCAATATTGAGATGAAACCAGAACTCTTTTTTATTGGGACTAATGGATGGTCAATTAGAAAAGATGTGGAAAACTGATTTTATTACATACAGTATGGTAACTGCAGAAAGATTACACACCTACAAT
This sequence comes from Thermophis baileyi, assembly GCA_003457575.1. NCBI lineage: Eukaryota > Metazoa > Chordata > Lepidosauria > Squamata > Dipsadidae > Thermophis > Thermophis baileyi. The sequence goes on from QLTV01001007.1 coordinate 2,077,158, forward strand.
GGAGAAATGGATTGTGAAGATGTCAGGACTAGCAGAGATGGCAAAATTAACTTGTTTGGTCAGGAATAAAACAACAAGTACTTCTACAAAAGACTGGAAACCTTTTATAGACTATTTGCCGAAAATGGAGGAAAAAATGGTGATTTCTGGATTTGACATTGAAAAAAAGACTGAGTAAGGGGCTGAAGGGATTCTTGTAATGTTAATGAGGGGAGAATAATGAGTTTATAACTTCTGTAAAGACTGGAAATTGCTTTTTCAACTATCTTTTTTCTTTCTTTAAGTGTATTCTTTTCTACACCTTTTCTCTTTTTCTTCTTTTCTTTATATACTTCTATATTTGTCTTTTTGCTGTATAAAACTAAAAAGTATTTTTTTAAAAAAAGAGAGGTGTCAGTGGAGGCAATACTTTAGGAATCTTTTCCTGCACCAAATAAGGCTCTGCAGGTAATAAGTACAACAGCTTCAATTGTCCCAAAGGTGCTTTTTTTTTTCTTTTCTTCAAAAAGGCAACTGGACTTTCTTTGTATTTCCTTGAAGATAGTTCACTTCTTCAGAACTCAAGAAGCTTCTTGAATGAGAAGTGAAATGTCTTCAAGGAAATACAGGTAGTCCTTGACTTACAACAGTTCATTTAGCGACCGTTCAAAGTTACAACGGCACTGAAAAAAGTAACATGGCCATTTTTTACACTTATGACTTTTATAGCATCCCTATGATCAGGTGATCAAAATTCAGATGCTTGGCAACTGGTTCATACTTATGACCATTGCTATGTCCCAAGGTCATGTGATCACCTTTTGCAATCTTTTGACAAGCAAAGTCAATGGGGAAGCCAGGTTCACTTAACAACCAGGTTACTAACTTACCAACTGCAGTGATTCAGTTAACAACCATGGCAAGAAATGTCGTAAAATGGGGCAAAACTCACTTAACAAATGTCTCACTTAACATCAGAAATTTTGGGCTCAGTTGTGGTCGTAAGTCAAGGACTACCTGTACAAAGTCCAGTTGCCTTTTGGGGGGTGGGGGGAGGAAAGCACCTTTGGGACAATCCTGACCTGGATGACTGAGAGTCTCCATATACAAACAGCTTCAATTATGTCTGGGAACCTTCTGTTGATAAGTAAGAATGATGAATAAAAAGGTACTGTATGCTAATGATGTGGGAAATAAATGACGCAAATAAACACTGAAGCTTCTGGATGCTTTTGAGGATAGCCTGTTGAAGGGCTTCTTGCAGAGATTTAGCTTTCTGAGTTTGACACTTTCCAAGTGTCTTGGGAGGCTGGCTGGAATTGCAGCCCAAGCGTAACGTATGGCAGGAGGCCATACCTGGCATTTATCATAGTTGCATTAGGTGTGCAGGAAAAAGGGTCGCTGCAACTCTGTTTGCTTTGATTCAGTTAAATTTCCAATGTATTTGTTTCATTGATCATGAATGAGGTTGGCAAATTGGGATTTTCCACATCAGTCACCTAAGCCATTAAATCCAGTTCTGCCTGTATATAGCTCTCCACATAGTTTAAATCCACTGAAAAAATAAAGGTCCCGACTCATACTCTACTGAATAGAGTGAAGCAGCTATTTACAGTATCTTAGAATTTCATGAATGATAATGACACTACTGTAATAGCAATAGTAATTTAACAGTGGATTATTTTATGGCTTTATCAGTTTTATAAATAACTTGGCAGGGAATGTACCTAATACTCTTTCCTCCTCCTATTTTCCCCACAACAACCACCCTGTGAGGTGAGTTGGACTGAGAGGGAGTGATTGGCCCAAGGCCATCCAGCCAGCTTTCGTGCCTAAGGAGGAACTAGAACTCATAGTCAGCATCTGAACTAGTAGATCAACCTGGCTTTCATTATTGCATTTTAGCTAGAATGGCAGGAAAGAGTTAAGAATTTTCTATATAGCACTTAGACTTATATAGAAGGACTTATATCCTTCTGAATTTTTAACTTTGATTTTTATTTGTGTATATTTTAATTTGTTCTTAATTGTTTTTAATCTGTGCTTTTATTCATAAATTTATATGGTTTTATTATGGTGTTGTAAATTGCCCAGAGTCACTTAGGTGAGATGAGCAATGTAGAACTGCAATAAATAATAATAATAAAAATAATGTCTTTTTCGTGCCATCTAGTAGTTCTTTGCATTTTTGCAACCTAGATATGCTAACTCTATTTTATTGCTCAGCAAAAAGGTACTAGATCCAATTATCTAGCCCATGAGAGCTGCTTTCCTTCTTCCTTGCACACTAAATTAACTACTTCCCACTAATCAGTAATTATATGGAAATGTTTCCACCAATCAGCTGTACATACATTTTCATACTTCCTTTCTTACCCCCTGCCTATTGCTGTCATTAGAGTGTCGTAAGCAATTTCACATTTGATGTCTGCTTTGGTACATACCTTGCCTCCAGATCCTTCAATCTTAAATGGGCTATTTGTTCCTTCCCCCCTCCCTGTTTGGTAGGGTAATTTATTTGGGCTGCAGAAGTTGTTAATCATGCATGCTTGCACCTTCCCTACCATCTTGCTGTGCATGAAGAACTGAAATGTGAACCCATGCATTGCTCATGAAGCCTGCCTGGTTTGTGATTGGAGGGGTCCTGTTTTGCTTTCCCGCCCAAGCCAGCCACAGACAAACCACAGAACTGCTGTTAACTCTGCAACCCGCTGAATAAAATGACAGATCTCACCTCACCCCACCAGAGGTGGTATTCACTTACCTTCCCTACTGGTTTGCAAATGTGAGCGCGCGCATGCGACCTTCTGCGCATGCGCTTTGCTTGCGTGCGCATCTTGCATGCATGCGCACAGCTTCAAAACATGCAGAAATAGGATGACGTAGAGCCGGGGCGGGTGGGGGGGGGCAGGCCCACGCGCACATCGCCACTACCGGTTTGCCTGAACCGGTCCGAACTGGCAGAATACCACCTCTGCACCCCACCCTATATCCAAATGCTTGTTTTTCAATTAACTGACTGTGTTTCTGTCCCTTGTGGCAGCCTGGCTGAGAGGGAATCTAGCATTTAATGCCCACAACTTTAGAAGATCCAAGAAAGGATTGAGTTGTTGTTTTTTTAAAAACAAACAAACAAGGGGTAGGTGGACAGGGTTTACTCATACAGAATAGAAATGTTAGTTTTTCCCATGCCTTTCTGATGATAAACTATAAACTATTTCCATAAGAATATAAATAATATCAGATGTACTTAATGGATCATGTAGCCTTAATGGATCATGGAGGCTATTTTTCCTGAATGTTGCAAGAATGGTTTGGCAGCTTCAGTTTTGCTCCTAGTTCTCAGGACTGGTATTGTCTAATCTTGTCTAGACTATTATTTCCATTGTTCCACCTGTGCCACAAAACATAAGAGAGCAAAGAGAGCTACTTCACCCTTATGCTGAAAGTTCTTATAGTTGCAACAATGGCCAGGGATTGGTAGGGATTATGATTTTGGAGAGGCTTCTGATCCAGAAGTGGCAAATTGAGGACATCTCTGACCATGTGTTACATTTTCTTTGACCCTTCCAACCTCTAGTTAGCTGGAATCTGTCCAGTCCTGAAGTAGGCTTACAAATCAGGATGGTTTACAGCCAATTGTATTTGAACAGATTTTGAACAGTTACCTGGCATTTCACTGCTAGGTAAGCTACACATCTCACATCAGCTACACATCTCACAGCTTTGAAGTGCACAGCTGAGGCCATTTGAGAATTCAACAGTTGCTGATTGTTAGCTGAGAATTCTGCAGTTCCAAAACCATTCTTCTTCTTACTCTGTGGCTCCAAGTTGATTGCTTTTCTCCTGTAGATAAGCTATAAAAAGAATGTTCTTCCTGCTAATTTAATCCACCACCCTTCTTTTCCTACCAATATACTACCTTCCTTACTGCTGATCCCAGCAACTGGAACTTTGCAATATACCGTAGGACAGTATCTTAATAGATCAAGAGTAAGAAACTGGATCCAGGCCAGATCCAGACCTCACCTTTCCGAAAAGCCATGATTTCAGGAATTTGTCCTATACTTCAAAATATGCTTCCCCACAGTGACTAATGTGTCAAATAAAGGTATTTTCCTCCTTTTGCCTGTCCTGGATATGCTACAGTTAAATTCATTGTATGGCCTTGGGTACCATGAAAAAGATTTATCATGCACCTCGATTTATTTTCCTTTTATATTTAATGAGCTTTTCTTTTTGAGATATTTGCAGGGGGAGGAGAGAAACCTTTAATAAATAATTAAGGTTTTCTTTTTATCTTCTTCCCATGTTTAATAACCATATATTTTATTAATTTTTCACATTTTTGAACCACCCATCTCTTTCAGAGACAGACTCTGGGTGGTATTGCTAATCTATTATTGCTGTGAATGTAAACTTTTGCCCCAGCTAAAAATACCCTTTTTAAAGCTACAAAGAAGTATGCTTTATTGAATTCAGCAGGATTTAAATTTTGACTAGGCCTGCAAATAACACATTTCTAGCCTTTCTGAAGATGCTTCAGCCTCTAGATCAATTTGGTGGTCCATTCCTAAATCTTTTCTTTTCTTGTTTAATTTTTTAATTACATTTCAGATAGAAAGTTAAAATACAAAATTATAACAAAAAGGGAAAATGGGGAAGGGGGACAACAGAGAAAATTTAAAAAGAATCATACAACACCCCCCCCCAATAACAAAAAAAAGTTACTTTCAACTCTCTTTGATATGGATACAATTACCGTATTTTTTGGACTATAAGACGCATTCCCCTCCCCCCAAAGTGGGTGGAAATGTCTGTGCATCTTATAGAGTGAATATTGCAGAGGGGGGGAGGGGAGTTGGTGTGGCGCCGATCAGCTGTTCTAGGCGGTGGATTGCTGCCACCGCCGCCTATCGCTGCCGCTGCCCATTCACGATTGGTGGCAAACGGGCCGCGGCAAACGGGCCACAGCGGAGACGAACAGGCCGCGGTGGTGGCAAACGGGCCGCAGAGGCAGAGGCAGATTTTTTTTCTCGTTTTCCTCCTCTAAAGCTAATGTGCGTCTTATACTCCGGAGTGTCTTATAGTCCGAAAAATACGTGTATATAATAAAATTATATACCAGGAATAGCCAACACTCCAGAAGATAGGCTCAAGATACAGAAGGATCTTGACAGTTTAACAGTTTAGATCTAACAAAATAAAATTCAATGGTGAAAAAAGTAAGGTTCTACATTTAGGCAAGAAAAACAAAATGCACAGGTACAGTATATGTGGTACCTTGCTCAACAGTAGTAACTGTGAGAGGGATCTTGGAGTGGACAACCATTTAAATATGAGCCAGCAGAGTACAGCAGCTGCCAAAAAAGCCAACACAGTTCTAGGCTGCATAAACAGAGGGATAGAATCAAGATCACGTGAAGTGTTAATACCACTTTATAATGCCTTGGTAAGGCCACACTTGGAATACTGCATTCAGTTTTGGTCACCACGATGTAAAAAGGATGTTGAGACTCTAGAAAGAGTGCAGAGAAGAGCAACAAAGATGATTAGGGGACTGGAGCAAAGGTGGGTTCCTCATGGTTTGGACCGGTTCTATAGAACCGGTAGTAACCTGGCGGCCTGGATCACTAGAACCGGCAGCGACCCAGGCCTGCCACGCACCTGAACCGGTTCTGCTGCCATCTTGTTTTTTTAAAGCACTGCGCATGCATGAAGCGTGCCCACGTGGCGCAACACTGAGCGAACCGGCAGCGAAGAAAACCAGAACCAACCCCTGGACTGGAGGCTAAAACATATGAAGAACGGTTGCAGGAACTGGGTATGTCTAGTTTAATGAAAAGAAGGACTAGGGGAGACATGATAGCAGTATTCCAATATCTCAGGGGTTGCCACAAAGAAGAGGGAGTCAAACTATTCTCCAAAGCACCTGAGGGTAGAACAAGAAGCAATGGGTGGAAACTAATCAAGGAGAGAAGCAACCTAGAACTAAGGAGAAATTTCCTGACAGTTAGAACAATTAATCAGTGGAACAACTTGCCTCCAGAAGTTGTGAATGCTCCAACACTGGAAGTTTTTAAGAAGATGTTGGATAACCATTTGTCTGAAGTGGTATAGGGTTTCCTGCCTAAGCAGGGGGGTTGGACTAGAAGACCTCCAAGGTCCCTTCCAACTCTGTTATTCTATATTCTAAAATGCTTTCTTGTTTTAACTTAACAAAGAAACAGACAAATCTAAATACAAAAGATATATATATCTACCAAGCAATCAAATAGCAAACACCGATATGTTATATCGTGATCTTCTTTCTCTAAAGAAAACATATGACTCATTCAATTAAAATTCTCTCTATGCTAGCGTTGAATGAATGAATGAGCTAGAAGTGACCTTGGAGATTTTCTAGTCCAGCCCCCTGCTCAAGCAGGAGAACCTATATCAGTGATGGCGAACCTTTTTTGGTTCGCGTGCCAAAAGGGGGGAGCGCGGGGGGTGGTGGTCACGTGCGCGCGTGCCCACACCCATAATTCCATGTGCCCCCCACGCATGCGCACGTGACCCCCCCGCTCCCGGCACACGATGGCACGCCCATTTTTCGCTCTCACCAGGCTTCAGAGCCTTTCTAGGAGCCTGGGGAGGGCGAAAATGGCCTGCCCCACCCCCCGGAGGCCCTCCGGAGGCCAGAAACGGCCCGTTTCAAGTTGGGAAACAGGCCATTTCTGGCCTCCGGAGGGGGGGGAAGGCTGTTTTCGCCCTCCCCAGACTCCTAGAAAGGCTCTGGAGCTTGGAGAGAGCAAAAAACGGGCCTTCTCCACCCACTCCAGAGGCTGGAAAATTCCTGCCAGTTTAGTATCTCTGCAAATTTGATGAGTTCCCCTTCTATTCCCTCACCTAAGTCATTTATGAAGATATTGAGGAGTACTGGGCCTAAGATGGAGTCTTGTGGTTCCCCACTGCTTACTTCTCTCCATGTGGATGTAGTACCATTAAGGACTACTCGTTGAGTATAGTTTGTCAGCCAGCTACAAATCCATTTGGTGGTGATGTTGTCTATTCCACATTTTTCTAGCTTACTAAGAAGTTACTTTAATTCCGACAAGTGCTGTTGTTAGCTGCGTGAAATTTTGTTGGAAGTGTACACATTGGTTGGGAAATGAATTTTATTACCTTTTATTTCCATTTTATTTGTGAATTGTCACCAACCAAGGTAGCCACTAAATGAGAAGTGGATGTACAGTTACAATCTTTTTCATACCAATGATAGTGAGGATTGATGTGATTGATGTCTAGGTAGAGACATCAGTTTTCTACTCTTTCAATATCAGCTCATGTTCTTTTTTCTGAGTTTGCTGTTTTCACCACAAATCCTGTCAAATAGTTCACAACTGACTCATGAGTGTTCTTACTGCTGCTGATCTTGAAATACTAAAAACACAACATGAACCAATCTCTTTGACCAAGAAGGGAGCTTACAAATTGTCTTTGTCTTCCTATTGTCTTCATCTATCTGTATTCACTTTGATTATGTTTATGTTTATACCTATACCTGCTATCTTGTACATGTTTGACAAATAAATAAATAAATAAATAATAAATAAATAAATAAATAAATAAATGAGTCTCCAAACGGTGCCCCACCGTTTGGAGACTCATTTGTAAGCTCCCTTCTTGGGAGCTTACAAATTTTTTTAATAAACCTTAATTAAAGTTTTTTTAATAAACCTCATGGCCTATGAAGAGGATGAGCAGTCAAGCAGCAAAGGTCTTCAGTTAAAAGGAGCTGTGAGAGGTACAGTGGCATGGCAGAAGGAGGGGGTGGGTGACCAGGGGCTGGAAAAAGCATTCCACCAATGGGAGGCTGATGCTACCCCTAACACTGCAGAGCTCCACTGCTTCAACTGTAGAACCCACTGAGCATGCAGACCCAGAGATGAACTGGAACTAATTGGCTTAGCTGCCCTTGGGAGATGACCTGTAGCCAATCTGAGAACAGTGCAAATGCCCCCTGTGTGTGTGTTTGGGGGGGGGGGGAGATGCTCTCTCTTAAATGGAAAAGTAGACATTCTGTTCAATTTGAAGCATTAACTTTCTATCCTCCTTTCACTTGGATAAAGAAGCAGGATTTTCCAGCCACCCAGTTGAGCTTCTACTTCTTTTTCACTTTGAAATGAATTTTATGCCTTGTCATTTTGATGACGACTTGCAGTCAATCTCTTTACAACCCAATCTGATGAGTAAGTTCGGTGTACATCGGAATGCAGCCTTAGGGCCAATTCTAGAAAAGTTTCCACAATAACTTCTTGCTATGAATTCAGCAGAACTCAGGCACCTAAATATTAACAATTAACCATGGCATGAATTTTTTCATCTAAAAAGAGCTCCTTCATAGGTTGTTTGGTACCACAGGCCACTTAATCAGTTTCATGAGTATATCTCTGTAGGAGAAGAGGCATCTTAGACCTGTCTCTTTCATAATCTACACCCTCCAGGGGATTGCAATTTCTGAAGGTTCAAGTCAGCATGGGCAGTGACTGCCTGGGCTGGGAATTTTGAGAATTAGGACAGCATTAGCCAGGTAGGAAAAAGGTAGAATGTAGGGGCTTTCTCTATATATGTACAGCAGCTCCTGCCTTTCCAGTCCTAGAGACTGCTCCTAGCCAAGTTAGGGATTTTAAGCATTTAGTTTCAGTAGATTGGGTTTAGAATTAATTTTTTTTATGTGTTTCCGGATGAGAACACACAGTAGGGAAATATGACAATCCAACTCAATGTTTCCTGAGGCTCTTCCACCTGATTCAGTACATAATTTGTTTCAGATCCTGAATCAGATTTGAAACAAATGCAAATGGTTTCTCTTTCCTTGGAGGCATCTTTTCTCTTCAAATAATACAGGACACCTTTAATCCTGCAACAACACTTTGGAATTAATGATTGCAAATTAAATATTTAAACTTCCTTTACAATAATATTTCACAGATTGAAAATGAGAAGCAGCACAGCCTACCCATCTCCCATACCATCATCATCCTATTCATGTATTTTGGGCAGGATTGAGCTATATCCCCAGGGCCTAGAAAAGCAAATCCTTGCAGTGCATACCAAGCTATAGACCTCTTAATCTCTAGCATTTTAGGAAGCATTTTAAAAATGCCAAGCTCTAATAAAATCTATTACTCATTTTTATTATATTATCTTAGTATAACACTGCTATACAGTTTGCTCTATCCCACACATCCTCCTACAAACTTGATGGAAGTTATACTCGGAATATTAACTTATTTTTCTGAGTGTGATGTACTAAAGGAAGAGAGTCATCGTATGCCTAATTCCACCTACTGTAGTTTAATTTTGGCATTAGCCTAATGCAACCTCTGGTCACGTGTACTGCTGAAAAGTGGATCCCATCAGTTTTGATTGAGATAATGTGGAAACAAAAGAAACAGGTTTTTAAATTAAGAGCATGTCTCTATGAATAATACATTCTAGCCAATACAATACAGTCCGTGCCTGTTCCAAAATGAAAAGCCAGCTTTGGGTGACCTTTTATTATGGGTGCCAAGGCAAAAAAAATAAGGCTTCAGATTAAATTATGGAATGTATATATTTGCAGTTTTGCCAGTGAATGCTAATAAAACAACTTGAAATTAATATGCTACAGAGTTTTGAAATGGTTATATCAGTGGGCTATGAGAGCTCTGGCTTCCATTATTTGAAAAAAGGGAATCATAGCCTTTGTCTTATCTGTAAGGTGCTAACCGGCCATTTAATGACAGCCCAACTTTAGCCTGTGAATAACCACAAACCTATTTAATTGGGGCAAATGAGTGAAAACATCTTTCTGATTATCACATCTGATCCTAAGTCCTAAGTCTTAAATTTTATTTTTCCTCATAACTGAATGATATTTTAAAGCCAACCATTCGTGACTGAGCAGGTATCTTAACTTTAAATCACACTAAATCATCATGTAATTTGGCTGGTTTTAGTTGAATATGTGTGAATCTAAGCATTCACTCCTTTCAGTCTAAGGCTGTAAAAGATTCAACTTTCCTTTTCATGCCTTGCCACCACTGCTTCATGTTATTTAGATCCTGCTTATTTCAGAAGAGAGAGAGCATCCCAATGCATCGTTTAATAGATTAAGAGAATAAAGAAACATTTGGATTTTTTGCTGCCTGCGCCATAATGTCATGTTGTACCTCTAGGTAGCATAATTGCCAAATAATTCTATTTGAGTGGGTATATAAGAACTATATGTATGCATGCCATGCATGCCATAAAGTGCTCAAATTGAACTGCTTAATTTGAAGGCAAAGGGATTTTTTTTTTTGTCTCAACTGACCCCAGACTGAATTATCCCCTTGGTCAGGCCTTGGTTCCTCTGGGTATAAGCAGCTTTCAGGAATTCCTACGTGGCTGCATGTTGAGGCTAGAGAACGCAGCTCAAGGAAAAGGGCAGCCATCCTATAGCCAAGATTGCTTTACAAAGTGGTTATTTATTACTGGTATATAAGCTCTGTCATCATGTCTCCTGAGACTGCAGCACCCTGATGAGACCAAGCAACATCAAGAATTCTTTCATGTCCTTTTCTTCAAATCCCTTATTTCCACAGTCAAACAAGTGAGCTCTGCATCCAAAAGGAAGATGGAGAATGAAGAAAATAGGAATGGCGGGGAGGAAGCATTTCAAGATTTGGATACATTTAAATAGGTAGATAGATTTTAGTGGACTTCCTTGACTCTGGTGCCTTTTGGGGATGCTGACTAGCAATTCCCATAATTATCCAAGGGAAATAGTTGAGGCTGAAAACAAGGAAGGTTCCTTGATACTCACCATGCTCCAAATCAGGTGTCTTCAAACTTGGCAACTTTAAGACTTGTGGACTTCAACTCCCAGAATTCTCCAGCCAGCATAGCTGGCTGGAGAATTCTGGGAGTTGAAGTCCACAAGTCTTAAAGTTGCCAAGTTTGGGGACCCCTGCTCCAAATTCTGTAAAATCTCAAGAAACCATCTAGTTTGCTTTTATCACCACCACCACCAATTGACAGCCACTGTGTTAGCATGTTTGAGCATGTCTGATGTGGAATTTGAACCTCAGCAATTCTTGGGAGTTGCCACCAGTCTTTGCAAGAAGCAATTCTTTCTTGGGAGTTTTCTTCTTGTTCCTTATGTCACACCTACCCATCCCTATTGGACTCTAATTCCACATACATTTGTCCTTCACAAACCTGTGTGACACTCTTACCATCTCCTACATTTCTTAAGTTTTTGTTTTGTTTATCCTTTTTTATACATAACTCAAAGTGGCAGAAATAGCTAATTCTCCTGCCTCCTATTTTCCCCACAATAACCCTGCAAGGTGGGTCAGGCTGAGAGGGAGGAACTGGCCCAAAGTCACTATCATTACTCCCTTTTCCATCTGAAATATTTTATTTACTTATTATATTTCTTTTACTTTTAAACGGCTTAATACATTTTATGTTAAATATTAAATTGCCTCAAGTTTCTTTGAGGCAGCTGGTTTGATGTAGTTAGTCAAAGGCCTGCAGACACTGAAATTCTCTCTCTCTCACACACACACACACACACACACAGTCTCTCTCTCTCTCTCTCTCTCTCTCTCTCTCTTACTTTATGGGTGCATCAGATTAATGCTTTGTTCAGTGAAGATGCAGAATGCTTCCACAAGGGGGAGAAATTCCATAGGTGAGCAGCAATAGCCAGTGACACATTAAGATAAAGGCGTCTTCCAAGTTACTCTCCACGTACAATAGTTTTCTTGGCAACAAAAGGGAAGTGGTTTCGGCAAGTGCCGATGCATTCTGGGGCTTTTCTCCATTCAGCACTAGCCTACAGCAGTCCTGGCATGTTTTAATGGTCTTCTATTAAATTGCTAATCAGACCTGAGATTGGGGTGCTGCCTTGTGCCATGTTAAAGCGTCAGATTAAGTTTGTTTTGTTTGTTTTCCATCCGTTCTGTGACATCTACTCTTAGGAAAGGGCGCCTAGCACAGCAGCCAGGAAAAGAGAAACCAATTGTGTTGATTTTGATGTGATACTCCGGGCTGACACTTAGATTGCAGTCTCCTCGGGGCACATCTCCCTCCTTTTATTTACTATTGTGTAAAGTAATGTGCTTAACAATATTATGCGGAAGCCAACCGCGTCGAATGGGCGACAAAAGCAGGCACCAGAGGGGGAAAAGGCAGATGCGCTCTGGAAGAAGCCAGGATAAGGGAACTCGGGGGAGCGATCCCTCCGGGCCGCGCTGCTTTCTTCTGATTCGCAGAGCAGCCAGATAAGCGGGAGGGGGCGCCTCACCTGGCTCAGGTACGGGACGGGAAGTACCTGTTGCTTTGGGGATCACGTGCCTCGGAGGGGAGGAGGCGGCGGCGCTGTCGTCGTTGCGGGAGAGCGACTGCTGGGTCAGAGCGAGCTCTCGAGCCCAGAAGGTGCTTGGCCGACAGCGCGAAGCAGGTAAAGAAAGGCGGGGATGGCGCGGAGCGGGGGGGGGAGGTTTCCTCTTCGGGGCTTGCGGACTTTGGCATCCCCACCAGCGAAGGTGAATGGCTTGGAGAAGGAAGGCAAGCCTGTTTCTCCTTCCCGATCCTCGGAAACCAAGGGTGGGGTGTTTTGTTTTCTCTTGTTTGTTTTTGGCCGGGCTGACCTGGTTGGGTGGGGGGGTTCCCATTATTAAGCCGGGGCTTGTGCGGGTTTTTCCTTCGAGCTAGAGGAGTTGGCGCGCTCTGCTTGGACCTTCCGAGCCCGGCGCCGAAGCCCACTTTGGCGGTTCTCCCCTACAACTTCCAGCTGTTTCCCGGGAAAGGGCGGGCGAAGCAGGTGCCTAAAACGCGAAGGGAAAACGGCTCCTTTGAACTTTGGTGTCCTTTTGGTGCGCTCCCGGCCTTAACTTCTGCTGGGAAGGGAAAGTAAGCCAGCTTCTGGGGGGCATCTGGGAGGGGATCCGATCGGGCCGAGGCCACGAGCAGTTAGTGCCTCTCGCTGTTTGAACGACTTTTTTCGCTGGGTTGTGCTTCCTAAGCGGCCAGGTTAACCATTGAGTAACCTGCTTGAATTTCTCGCAATCCAACCTGGGAAACCGGGTAGAGGGAGATCTTGTCTTCCGCTAGGAACGGAATTGAGAGTTGAGCCAAATCTTGTAAGGCTGGGGATGAGAAATTCATGGGCTTTTGGGATTAGAAGATGCAGCGAATCTCTCCCTGTGCCTTACGCGTTGCCCTGGCTTCTTAAGAAAAAACTGGAATTCCCTTCACCCCCACAACGCATTTTACAGCTCCATTCTTACATGTACGTAGTATAGAGATGTACTTTTTAACTTCTTTCTAATTTCTGGCATTGTTTATAAATCATCTCCCCTCCCCTCCCCACCATATATATTCCCTAACTCAGAATCCCCACTCTGTGCACCTGATGAACTGAAGTGCAGCCTAGCAAAGCTTTTGCTGTACATTTGTTTTGAAGAGGCTACAGGTTTTCCTCGTGCAGCTGCTCTCTGTAAGCATGTGCCTTTAAGAACCTAAGCACTTTGTGGAAAAGCCTAGCATTCTTGCAAGCATCCCAGCAGGTAGCCTACTGAAAAACAGCCTACTAGACTGTGAGTTACTTTCTGCTCTGTCTAGAGGGCAGAGGACAAGATTTTTGAATAAATAAAAGCAGTGCCTTTGGCACAGATAGGAGGTGGGATATTGAGCAGGTGTAACTCCTTTGCAGTTTCTCAAAGTACTGAGGCCTTGGCTCCCTTTGCATCTGGTCACTCTGAGGGATTGTTTTCTGCAGAGGGGAAAAGTGACTTTTCTTGCCTTACCAGGAAAGTTGGTCAGGATTCTGTGAAATTTAGTTGTAGGAACCAGTGAAAAGACAATGTTCATAGAAGTTGCAGGCACAGGACTGCCAGAATGGTCTGTGTTAAACTTTCAGCTGCACAGAAGTAAACATCAGATCAGATTAGATTTTTTGGGGGGGAGGTGGAAAGCTGCGCTTGTTCTCTCTGGCTAGATTCACACAATGCTCTAAGCTAGTGATTGATCTTGGGATCTCTTTACATTCTTAAAATAACTACCTATTCTGAAGAGCTTTGGTTTATGTGGATTTTACCAATAGGTATTTACTGTACTATAAATTAAAACTGAGAAATGTTAAAGTATTTGAGCTTGAACACTTGTAAGAACTGCTGCTCAAATCCATAATGTGTTTTGATTTAGGCTTACTGTGATGCATGGAGTCAACCATGTGATTGTAGACCATAGTTTGTGGTTTAGGATTATATGTAAACTAGGCTAGTGATGCTTGTTGAAACTTACCAAAATAGAGCGTAAGTGTATTAATCCAGCCTCTTGTTTACCTGTAACCGTTCAGTCCAGATGGATTGCCAAGATTTGAAATCATTGTGGTTATATGTGTGCTGATGGATAGGGCCTTCATATGACTTGACCAGGCTTGAAACTTGTTCAGTGGTGCAAATCAAAAGGAAGAGGATAGGGAAGATTTACTCATACTCCGCAACCATAAAAGATTTGGCAGCTTTACACTGTATTTTATAAGGGTGGAACTTTTGCTTGGACAATGCTTTGTCTAAAAACTGCCCTATCTGAAATCTAGGATGGCCCAAGCGCCTTTCCCCACTAGACTTCTGTGCCTTAATTGCCAAGCAGAGATCTGATGACATGATGATTACCTGCTCAGCAAACATAAATATCTCCTGATAAATCCTGCTCTTTTTGAAAATGTGAAAAGTGCAGGAACCATGATAAGGAAAAAAAAAAAAAAACTCCAGTTTTCTCTCTTTCATGCTTTGAAGTGGTAAAGTTAATGTGAATATACCTCTGAAATAATAAGGCTCAGATTCTCAGAACTTGGTTGCTGTTAGAGAAGTTAGATCAATTCAGAACAAAGTGGAAATGATTAGGGATATCTCTAGGTTCTGTCTAATGCACAGACAAAAACTGCTGAAACTGTGGCTATTAAAGATAACCCTTGGTGTAAGCAATCCCTGTATAGTTGCTCTATGGTTAGTCCCTGCAGTGCTCGTCTTGGAAAAAGAAGTTCAAAGGTAACAGGAGAGATTTACCCACTTGGACTTCTGGATAGGCTCAAGGCCTTGCTGAGCAGAAAATAGCAGCAGCAGCCCTCTTGACTCACTGGCAGAATACAGACAGTACTTTGAATTGTAGGCTAACATCCGTGAATAGGTTCGCACATGACGTGAAGATAAAATGTGGTTGGCTAATTTGGGGCTTATCTCTTTCTAAGGGAGCTGAGCTCCACACTATGATTCCAGTGGAATGAAATCAAACGTGTCTCAGTGCAAGAGAGTCGGTATCACCTTTTAACCAGTGACTCATGAAAGCTTCCTAAAGATCATGGGAATGAGTCTGTCTCACAGCTGACTTTTTGCTCTGGGCTTCCAGCATTGGAATATGGTATCAGAAGGAAGAAGAGGGAGAAAAAAAACCCTCTGAGTCAAGAGGCGTTCACAATTGCCAACTTTCTGTGTGGAAATACAGAGAAATTAGTTCCTGCATCTATTCCAAGAAACCACTGTAATCTAAGGCAGTGCTTTTCAACTTTTTAAGATACAGGTAGTCATTGACTTATGACTACAATTGGGTCCAAAATTTGCTACTAAGTGAGACAGTTAAGTGAGTTTCACCCCATTTTACAACTTTTCTTACCACAGTTGTTAAGTGAATCACTACAGCTAAGTTAGTAACACAATTGTTAAGTGAATCTGGCTTCCCCATTGACTTTGCTTGTCAGAAGGTCACAAAAGGCAATCACATGACACTGGAACATTGCAACCGTCAATGTGTCCACATTTTGATCCCCTGACCACCGGGATGCTGCAATGGTTGTAAGTGTGAAAAATGGCCATAAATCACCTTTTTCAGTGCCATTGTAACTTCGAATGGTTACTAAACGAAAGGTGGTAAGTCAAGAACTGTCTGTATAAAATATACTTGGATTAACAATTATTCAGAGACCCTAGATCCATCATAGTAGAAACAAAAAACACCCTTTATTTCATTGGTAGCAGTCGCTAAGAACTTACTTAAAGTGTCAGCGATTTTAGCTTGGTTCCCACAGGAACCAAACTATTGGTGCATTTACTGTCTTTTGAGATCCATTCATGTAAAGGAGTTTTTCCTTGCTAGCCAGGTGTCAGCATGAGTTAAGGCCCAAGGTGAGTCCTTCCCAAGTAAATCATTGGGAGTTTTATGAAAATAAGGATGTAATTATTTCAAGAGCTAGGTGGGATAATTTGTTAAAGGAACAAGGAAAATATCTCGTTGACACTCGGAGGCTAAACCATTTGTTAAACCTTTTTGATGCCAGAGATATTTAGAGAAATTAGAAGTAACCATTTGAGTGTCCAATCACACTTGACCAATAAAGAATTCTATCTGTTCTGTTCTGCTCTGCTCTAGTCCTATTCCTATTCCTATTCCTATTCCTATTCCTATTCGATGCTATGCTATGCTATGCTATGCTATGCTATGCTATGCTATGCTATGCTATGCTATGCTATGCTATGCTATGCTATGCTATGCTATGCTATGCTCTGCTATGCCTATGCTATGCTATGCTATGCTATGCTATTCCAGTAGGCATATTTGTATTGGCTGGGGGTGATACTGATATGTAAAGTGAGAAGTACTGTAAAGTAGGCTTATGGATGCGAATCAGTGTCATATTAAAAGGGGCTAATTAAACATTTTTGGATGAACTGATTATGAGTTTTAGGCTCAATTCACACATTACAGTAAGGTATCGTGTGGTTTGTTTGGTTTCAACCCAGCATGTTCCATGAACCTAAGTGATTACAATTTATTCAATAAACCAGAGTTAAACCAAACCAGAAGGTAATATGATCTGCAAGCTACAATGTAATTTGATTGTTAGTGTGTTTTGGCTCAGGTTTCCAGCCATATAATTGCTGAAGAACCTTAGCTCAATCCTTTTGCCATAAAAGTTACTGTATTGGTTCTCTTCTTTGTGAATGGCTGCCTTAAATTACTTACTGATTGGACTCATCACAAATTGCTTTAAGCCATGATGAGACTGGATGATTCCAGCTTAACGTGGTGTGTGGACAGAGCCACTAGAGTTGGTAAATTATGATTGATGGCTTAACATTATAAATAAACTGAACCATGATGGCTTTTTAAAAAATATTGGGGAAGCCATGGCTTTAGTATGATATGTGAGTCCAACCAGAGTGCCTGAGAGGCTGAGATGTTTCTCCATTGGGTTTTAAGTACTGCTGTCAGATTTCTATCACCTGTGCTTTGCTGAGAGAAAACAAACGCATTAACTAAAAATGGCAAAGATTGGTAGGGATAATCCTCATGGACTTCCCTGTGCTGAGGTTGTGTATTTTTGATGCTGGATATTGGACACAGCCAGTTTGGCATAATGGTTAAGGCAGATAGAAACCAGGAGACTGAGAGTGCTAGTCCTGCCTTAGGCACAAAGCCAGCTGGGTGACTTCGGGCCAGTCTCTTTCTCTCTCTCAGTCCTAAGAAGAAGGGAAGGACAAAGCACTTCTGGAATCTTGCCAAGAAAACTTCAGGGATTAGTCCAGACAGTCCTCAGGCATCAACAAGGACTTGAGGGCATCCCTACCCCCCACCCCCACCCCAAAATGGAGAAAAACTTGACAGTTATCATCATCAATATCTGTTTGTAACCATCCCAGAGGCATTTGATTAGTTCCTAGGAAACAAAATGCAGGAGTAGATCTCCAACCGGAGTCCTTTCTGGTGATGATGATGATGAATATATTCTCTGAGAGGACTTGGGTTCTATTTACAGAGTCCTGATTTGAGAAGCCTGTCTGGGTAGTTCTTGGTCCTCTGACAAAAATCTTTCAATTATGAATGCCGCTGCTTCCTTCATCTCTTTCAGCTTTCTTTACTAATGGAAAAAGTCAATATCGCAATTGTTCTTTTGTTGAAATGGTACACTGAGATTGTTTGAAAGTTCCATAGAAATGTGATGTTTAATAAGATAAGAACAGCCAACCTTTTTTTTTTTTCATCCTGCATAGACAAAGGCATACTTCTGTTCCTGCTAAGGAGCTCTTGGGAAGCTGGATTGTTTTACGAATAATCAGGTTGATGCGACTCTGATGAACCTTCCCAGGTGGGATGGCAAAGAACAAGAAGAGAAGGTGCTTCTCTCACTCTGCCAAACAGGAGTAATTTGGGGGAGCATGATGGGCCTGGGTATTATGGGGAGGGGTTAAAACTTTCCTGCCGTGGAGATCCTGGTTTAGATGCTGTTTCTCCCCTCCCTGCTAATTGCACTGAGGAACAAATAATTTGCATAAAGATAGTCCAGGACGAGGAGGTCTTGACGGCAGCCATTTTTTTAAATCAATCTCTGAAATCCTGGGATTTTGGATTCTTGCAGCCCAGTATTTATTGGAAGCATGAACCTGATCAGAGCAAATGGTTGTTAGTTCATGGTGTCCTGAGCAAGTATGAGAGCAGAAGATAGTGGGCAACCTTGCAAGCTTTCCTTATGGCAAGTGGCTACTGAATACGGCTGCCCTTTTGATAATTGGGCAAGCTTTCTTATGACATTCCTTTTGCAGGTGAAAGATTTTCAATATTTTCAAATTACATCCACTTTTACCTATGCATAAAGCAAGGCGAGCAAAGCTTTTAATGCACCGTGTGGAGGCTGCTTTAAAGTTAGCATTCATAGAGGGTGAAACCACGATCAGTAGCACAGGGACACTTTTATGCACAAGGAACATAGGGTAAGATTGTAAATGCTGTATCCACGTGTTACAGTACAATGTATCCAGAGCTGTTAATTCAACTTGCATCTGGAGTAATCCTTGTCTTACAAGTCTAAGGTCAGATTAATTTGGATCCTTTCAGAGTGATCAAGTTACATTTCTCTTCCCAGGAAAGGGTGTGTGCGTGCGTGCATGCAAGTGTGTTCAAAGGGCAAAGTGGAGGTAAAGTCTGAAAGCTGTGCTGAGGGAACAATATAGTATTTCTTTGGGCAGCCCTAAAAGAACTCTTTAGGTCCCTGCTATTGTGCATTAAGCAATGAAAGGCACTGCCATAGGCATCAGAAATGACTAGTGGTGTATTCATTGGTGGCTACTAGCCACAGCCTTTTGTTTGCTTCATGGCTTGTCTTGCTTGGGAACTTTTCCAGAGCATCTTGTGGGGTGGTTGCTGGCGGATGGATGTGTGATCCGACTCAGTAAATAAATTCCTCTGGTGTGTGCTGATTATTAAGCAATCCGGTTTTGCTTTCCGCCCAGGAAGTGAAGCAATTGCTGATGCGCACTCCCATTGAACTAACAACTTGAAGGTATGTTCTCTCCTAACAGTCTGGCAGGCAATTGACGGGGTCCCTGCGGGTGAAGAAATCATGCACAGACCTGGCTAATTGGGAAACAGTCTGTTCTGTTTTTTAGAAAAGAAAGAAAAACTTGACTTGAAGTTGTTGCGATGGGTTAAAATAATTAAGAAACTTCTGGGAGAGAAAAACCAGCAATGAGTTTTGTTTAAAAGACTGATTTGTAAGTACTGTACATAAGCAGCTATCTAGACTTTCCCATTGTTGGCTGGATGTCCAATTTCTGGAGAATATGGAGCCCCCCCTTCCTATTATGGTCTTGTATCAAAAAAGCAAAAGCAAAACCCAATTTCTCTTCCCCTCCCCACCCTGACAAAGCCCTGAAACCATTCCCCCTTGATGTTGTAGTACAGAAGAGTGAGCAATATCCACTTTTGAAATGTTAATTAATTTACCTCTTGGCTAATTGGCTCCCTGTGAATACGAATTAACTCTTTATTCCCACCTTATCCTGAAGATCGGAGGAAAGATCTCTAAATTTATTTATTTATTAGATTTTTTAAATCCCATCTTTATTACTTTATAAGTAACTCAAGGTTGTCGAACACATCTAATACTCTTTCCTCCTCCTGTTCCTGAATCAGTCTCCTCCACAATTCCCTTATCAGTCCCAGGGGGCATGCTGGTTATGACCTACATGTAAATTATTGACTAGTCCGGCTGGGGAGCGCGCATTGCTGTGTTACTGTTTGGCTTTATCTACCCTTGCTGGGTGATGTGAATCAAAACGTATCTTGCTCAAAGCCTTTGGACTGAACTGCTCCTCTTCTGGGTCTCAGCCTGGCTTCCACTGTGCTGCTTCTCTAAGAAACACCATTTAAAATAGGGGTGAGAGCATCTAGCAGGATCATCTAGCCCTTCAGCATTCCCCAGTTACGCTGCTGACATTGGGAGTAAAAAGGTTAGGTGTTTGGTGGAGAGATATTGTTGCTCCAAGAATAAGAGCCCAGCCTTATTTATATGGTAAAACTTAATTTTTCTGATGCATTCCTTAAATATTGTAGGAAGTTAGCACCCACCCCTCTCCTAGAAGAATGAAATATTCTAGGAAATATTAAAAGGCAGAATATTATATTTCCCTGGATGAGAAATGGAGAAACATGTTTTTTAGGCAGGAAGCAGGCTCACTCTTAATAGCCCCCACCCTCCTCAATAGCCCACAGCAGATGTCAGCACTTAAGAGATGAAGAGATAGCTAGGTCTATTCATAAGCAAATGCCCTCACCCAAGATCCAACAAAAGTAGGATTAGCCCTCTACCCATCTAGCAACAGAACTCACCACATGGCACCTGGGGAGATTGCATCACCCAGCCACCCAGCACCAAACTTAGCACACAGGACAGCCTACAGAGTTGCCCCTGCATGGCCCCATGGGAGTCTGACAACCAATCAGAATACAAGCTCAAATTCAAAGCCCTGCATCACCCAGCAAGGCTCAACCATGCCTGGGACTCAAAAGACAACCTACAAAGTTACCCCTGCATGGCCCCATGGGAGTCTGACAACCAATCAGAATACAAGCTCAAATTCAAAGCCGAACAGAGGGTATAAATCTCTCTCTCTCTCTCTCTCCCTCTCTCCCTCTCCCTCTCCCTCTCCCTCTCCCTCTCCCTCTCTCCCTCTCCCTCTCCCTTCTCTCCCCCCTCCCCATGTGCTGTTTTGCCCAGGACATCAAAACCATGTGGTCCTGTCCACCATTAAGCCATCTTTCCAAGCAGTCTCCATGTTTCCAGTGTCTTTCTCCCCACTTGGAACTGAACCCAGATGGACATTTCTTCCAACAATATAAAAGCTGCCCCCAAAATAAAAATTACAGGAACCCATGTTAAATCTTAATGCTAAGTCTATACATCTCTCTTCATTCCATCTTGAGGACATATTTCAAGGTAGAGCAATATTGTTATCATTATACATAGTTTGCATCATAATTTGCACCATTTGTTTAGCAATCGTTTGAAGTTACAATGGCGGTCCCAGGGGTGAAATGCTCCCAGTTCGCTCGTGCCTGTCGGTTGCCGTAGAGCCGGTTGCCAAGGTAGCGCGAGGCTCCACCCACCTGCCCGGACGCCGGCGTTTGGGTTCTTTTACCCTCTGCGCATGCACAGAACACTTTGCGCATGTGCAGAGGGTAAAAGAACCCAAATGGCGGCGTCCGGGCAGGTGGGCGGAGTCTCGTGCTACCTTGGCGACTGGCTCTACGGCGACCGACAGGCACGAGCGAACTGGGAGCATTTCACCTCTGGGCGGTCCCCCGCAGTATCCCCATGGTGACGTGATCAAATTCAGGTGCTTGGCAACATGTATTTATGGCTGTTGCAGCATGCCGGGTCATGCGATTGCCATTTGTGAACTTCCTAGCTGGCTTCTGACAAGCAATGTCAAGGGGAGAAGCCAGATTTGCTTATCAATCACATGAGTCACTTAACAATTGCAGTGATTTGCTTAAAAACAATGGCAAAAAAGGTCATTAAATCGGGCACAACTCACTTGTTTAGCAACAGAAATTCTGGTCCCAGTTGTGTTCGTAAGTTGGGCATGGCTTGGTGGGCGTGGCAGGGGAAGGATACTGCAAAATCTCCATTCCTACCCCACTCCAGGGGAAGGAGATTGCAAAATGTCCATCCCCTCCCCACTCTGGGGCCAGCCAGAGGTGGTATTTGCCGGTTCTCCGAACTACTCAAAATTTCCGCTACCGGTTCTCCAGAACCTGTCAGAACCTGCTGGACTTCACCCCTGATCCTATACCTCAGTGGTTCTCAACCTTTCTAATGCCGTGACCCCCACGTGACCCCCCCCCTGCCACTGCGACACCCCCCCGCTGCTGTGACCCCCTCCCCGCCCCCTCCCCGCCCCAACAGCCCACCCCCCTCCTCAGCTGTTCCTTAAGCAATGATGTATACGCAGACTTGCCCAGGGGTGAAATCAGGGGTGAAATGCTCCCGGTTCGCTCGTACCTCTCGGTCGCCGTAGAGCCGGTCGCCAAGGTAGCGCGAGGCACCGCCCACCCACCCAGATTCTGCCATTTCAGTTCTTTTACCCTCTGCGCATGTGCAAAGCGTTCTGCGCATGTGCGGAGGGTAAAAGAACCCAAATGGTGGCGTCCGGGCGGGTGGACGAAGTCTCCCGCTTCTGTAGCTATCGGCTGTCCGGTGACCCGCAGGCACGGCCGAACCGGGAGCATTTCACCCCTGCAAGTGACAGTGGTACCAAAATGGCGGGCTAACGCGTGCGGCGACCCCTGTGAAATGGTCGTTCGACCCCCAAAGGGGTCGCGACCCACAGGTTGAGAACCGCTGCTATACCTCATTCATGTTACAGGTAGTCTTCGACTTACAATCACAATTGAGCCCCAAATTTCTGTTCCTAAGCAAGACAGTTGTTAAGTGAATTTTGCCCCATTTTATGACCTTTCATAAAGGCCACAGTTGTTAAGTGAATCATTGCAGTTGTTAAGTTAGTGACATGGTTGTTAAGTGACTCTGGCTTCTTCATTGAGTTTGCTTGTCAAAAGGTCACAAAAGGTGATCACATAATCCCAGGATATTCAAATTGTCCTAAATATGAGTCAGTTGCCAAGCGCTAAATTTTGATCATGTGGCCACAGGGAAGCTGCAATGGTTGTAAGTGTGAAAAACAGCCATATCTTTTTTCTGCTGTAACTTCCAATGATCACTAAACAAATGGTTGTAAGCCGAGAACTACCTGTGCTCATAGATTTCAGTGGAAAAATTTCTAAATGAACCTGTGAAAGAATGTAACCGTGGCCCTTTGAGCACTAGCTCGTCTGCTTCTTTTGGCCCAGAAGGTGGTATGGCTCACTTCCAGGGATCAATCGAGGCACCTTCCTCTTTTCTATCCAGAGTGGGATTGAAATGTGCATTAAGATTACGTTTTTATATGCATGAGGAGAAGGGAGGAGCTTTTGGATGTTGGGTTCACTTTAGGGAGAGCAGCAAAAAATATATATTAATGATTATATAGGTGGGTGAATTTTGAAAACCTTATGTAGTTGAGTATTGAGAAAGAAAGAGTGAAAGAGAGTACCGAGTTAAAGATTAGAGGTCATTTGCTAAGACTGCCATGGATGGCAAGAAAGGCAAAATTGGTCCTGTTTCCTTGAGTTGTTACTCGGCAAAAAAAGTCACATATTTGGGGCATGCAATTTGGGGGATGGTAGACTAAGAAAAGCATCTCTCCTTGTCGCAAAGTTCAGGGAAGGGGAAGGCAGCGGATGGAAGGGATCAGGGAGATAATTGGGATGTCCTTGGAAGAATTGCAGAGGGTGTTTGTCCATATAATCACCAGGGTTGGGCCTGACTAATCAAATACAAGTCATGAATGGTGAAGTATGTCCATCTCAATTGTATGTTTTTTGTGGGGATAGCAAGGATGTCTGTGGAGATTCTCAGTCATCCAGGTCATAGTTGTCTCAAAGGTGCTTTTTTCCCCTGGACACTTTTTTTTTCTTTGAGGAAGAAGAAGAAGATGTTTCGCTTCTCATCCAAGATGCTTCATCAGTTCTGATGGCAGGTGGGAGGGAGGGATGATAGGGATTGACAGTTAAGACTGGGTGGTAGAGGGATGGAAGGATAGGTTCTGACAGGATGGTGGTGGAAGGATTATATTTTTTTCCAGTCATCTGGTCCCTTCAGGCAGCACAGCTTGCCTCACGCGAAATACTGGAGCAGTACTTTCATCTGAATGGGATTTCTCATCAAATCTTTTTTGTTTTTGTAGTTTTCAATTTTTTAAACACAAATTATTTGCATTTTCATTTTCATTTGCTTTTTTATGCTAATGATTTAACATATAAAAAAGGAAAGAAACACCATACAACAAAATAGAAAAAAAAACATAAATAAAAATAAAGTAATAAGAGAAAAACCTGTTAGAATACCTAAATATAAAATGAAAAGGTCAATTCTTAAACAAATTGAAATTCAATCACATAAAGAACTATTGGATGACTGTCTTCAGTCTAGTTCATAGGTAGAGAATGAACACATACAGGTAGTCCTTGACTTAAGAACACAATTCAGCCCAAAATTCCTGTTGTTAAGCAAGACATTTGTTAAGTGAGTTTTTTACGACCTTTCTTGCTACAGTTATTAAGTGAATCACTTGATAACTTAGTAACCCGGTTTTTAAGCGAATCTAGCTTCCCAATTGTCTTGCTTAGCAACAGAAATTTTTGCTCAATTGTGGTCGTAAGTCAAGGACTACCTGTATTGTGTGGTGTATCTAATAATTCCCAGAATCTTTGGTTGTGTTAATCACATTTTAAGATTATAACATAGGGTTGCTTTATTAAAACAAGATATTCCAGGTCTTTGTTTTAAATTCCTTGCAGGTTGCTTATATCTATCTAAGTGCTATTTTTCAGTTATACATAAAGATTAACAGTTGTTTGGGAACCTCCAACCCTTTTCCCACAATATTAATCATTTAGGGGTTTTGGGCACTGCTAATGCATGTCCCAAACTGCAACATCAGAAGAAAATTTCTTTGATTATATTGCCGTTTTCTGGTTTAGGCTGTCCATATCATTTTTACCATAATCTGTTAAATGGGAAATGAGACAGAATCAGCCTTGTAAATGAGAAAAGTAATACTGTAGTGGCTTGTTTTTATCCAATTGATTAATTATGTGTCACCAAACCATTTTTGACTTTCAGCAACCACATAGATAATCTGCATGATTAGTCAAATTACTGGTTTGTTTTTTCTCCCATTTTAGGTGTCCTTGCTTGCATCTGTTTGATTCAGAAAAACGTTTAGGCAGAGCTCTAAAATAATCCAGTAGTAATCCAGCAAACTATAAACCAAATCCAGAGATACTTGTTAAGCCATAGTTGTAATAAATAAGCTAACAAACAATGGTATCAAACTCTGGCTTACCTCCTTAAACAATCCATGGGTTACCACTGGTGCCATCAAAATCATTCTAATCCATAATGGTTGAATGCAGTGTGCTCTACCAACAAGAAGGGTATCCTTTGAAATACTTTGAAAGACAGTTGTGAGAAATTAAATGCACGCAATGTCTCCCAGGAATAAGTTTATGAGTAACAATTTAAGGAGCATCACATGTTTATGGAAGAATATGTTATATTGCTGGACAGAATGACTGATATATTGTCCTGGTTTTGTGTGTGGGTGTGGAGTGGAAAAAATATTAGAATTGCCATGTTGGTGGAGAGCAGAATGTTCAATGTCTGTACCAAAGAATGCAGCAAGCCAGTTGCAGTCCTGTTCCACATCCTTACTGACTTGTTCATTCAGAAGAACATCTAATTGACCATTTGTTCATGGAAGAAATATCTTCTGATGATTCCAGACAATTTCTGAGTAGTTGTACTAAGATTGTGGGAGGCCCAGATTCAAACCTAGCAGTTGCCCAGACATTTGAGTATCATTCACTTTGTCTCTTTCTTTTCCAGTGGCAAAGAAGCCTGGTGTCTCTCTCCCAGGGCTTTCTTGCAGCAGAAGAACTACCTGGAGTATTTGGGAGGTTGCTGCAATACAGAAAGAAGTTAGTGCCAGCAGCCTTTCTCCTGCGGCAGTGGGGATTTCCTCCCCTCATCCTGCCACTCTCCTGGCTGGAGAGGTGGGCAATGGCCGGCTCTGGACAACTTGCACTCCTTCTGACAGTGTCTCTCCAATCCCTTTTGCATCCTGCATGGGGTCAGGGTGGGTGAGCTACCTTTGCTGCCATAAAAGAAAGAAGAATGGGCTGGCTAGAATTTGGGGAGGGAATTTGGCATCTCTGTTGGTTGGTGGTTGGTTACAGTTGCACGTCTGCTTAGTGATTGCCCCAAAGAGTGGATCATGCCCAACAGTCAGAATGTCTTCTCTAAATTCCTCCCCCCCCCTAAATAAAACTCTATATCTGCAACAGTTTTGATAGTAAATATCCAGCTTATACTACAAAGTCTAGGAATTCTATCTCCTGTTGGAGTATGATTGGCTTTCATTGATTGGCTTTATTTTGGAAAACATCCTATGATGTCTTAGACCAGCGGTTCTCAACCTGTGGGTCGCGACCCCTTTGGGGGTCGAATGACCCTTTCACAGGGGTCGCCTAAGCGTGCGCTAGCCCGCCATCTTGGTGCCACGCCCCCTTTGTCACCTCATTGCGCGCGGGGAGGGGGCGGGGCGGGGCTCGCAGCATTAGGAAGGTTGAGAACCACTGTCTTAGACTGTAAAGTATTTAGCAAGAGTGCAATGTCATATTCAAACTGTGCTCCATGTAAGGGATCATTATATACTTATTTTTATTTTATTTGTTTTACTTATAAGCCATCTCAAATGCTAAAGCAAATCTAAGGAAATAGGCAATAAATTAATGAAAACATTTGAGGGGAAAAAAAACCCCAAAAGAAAAATCAATAATAAACCGTTAAATAGCATGTTGGGAGAAAACGGCATAAATATAAACGAAGTAAAATACTCAGTATCAAATCAAATATGGAGCCAGAAATCACTCTGCCCCAAGGCCTGCGGAACAAAGCCAAGTCTTCAAGCTTTCTGAAAACACAGCAGGGTCCAGATTTTCAGCAAAGCAATCCCAGCAGGCATGGAGAAGGGCCCTATTAGATTGCAAATTTTAGTGGAGGACCTGGAATATCTGCTTTTATTGTCTATTTTGGGAAAGCTCCCTTTGTTCAAATTTAATTAAGTTAAATTCAATTTAACCCTTGAACGTGTTTGAATATTTTCCACAGCTTTTACTCTGAACTGGATTTTAGAACTTGGGACAGTTTGAATACAAACATTTCGATTTTCTTGTTCAGTTTATTCTGTTGCACAAGCTATCTTGGGACACTTTAGTCCATAAAGGTAGCTTAGAAATAGTTTTAATAAATTATACAACATTATGGGCAACCTATTAAATTTGAAGTGTCACAATTTGCCAGTTATAAATACATATTTGGAAAATATTTGACTTCCATTTTGGTAGATAGGAGAGATTCAAGGAGATCACAATTATATACGTGCCTTGTTCTTGTAGTTTTAGTTTCTCTGCAATCTGAGAAAGCCATTAACCTTAACATTTCTGCTCATTCAAATATAGTGAGACATTAAAATAACAGCTCAACTAAAAGCGGAATCCTTTTCTTCCCTCTGTGGCTTCCCCTGAATTCTTTGGCTCTTGGCTAGACCTCACCTATGAATTGCAAAACAGTTTCAGGGTATAGCTCAGACTCCTTCAGGCCAGGGAATGAGATCTGGCTAAATCTTTAGTGCCTGCTCTGGGCGTGGATTCTCTGAAACTTAGAAAGACTGCTGAAACCTAGTGGCTCCACCTCTTACCTTCTCATACCTGAAACAGTGCTCAGGCCAAGACAGAAATGGAATGCCTGGGAGCAGAAACTATCCAAACATGAGCCACACCTGCCCCAAGAGCAAGGTGAAAGCTTGTCAACGGAAGTTTCTTTAAAAAAATAAAACCAGCAATTCAGTAATCAAGGGAGTCCTTTCCTAAACGTTGCATTCTTGGGTGAGACTTAACAATCTTGCTGGTATTTGGGACATTTTCAAAAGGAAACTCATGGATGGACTATTCAGGTGAAAAGATTGTTGAGCCCTATAGCAGAAAAAAACCCAACAAAACAGATTGGCAACTGAGTCTGAAAATGTATTTATATAGGCAGGATTTGAATTAAACTTTGTGGAAGTAGTATATCTATGCTTCTGTTTCCATAATGCCCAAAACATTAACTTGGGTATAAACAGGGCAGGCAATGTCCCAGTAGACGAGTAGAGGGTTTCCAATGACTTAGTGATTATCTAAGGACCTAGTGGTGAGCTTGAATGTTTGAAACAACCAAACCCTAACTAGCATTGGGAATTAGTGAATGATTGAAGCTATTCCTTGACAAGCATTTCTTTCTGCTGCTACTACCCTGCATTCTCCATGAATATTTGTCTGTTTCACACACAGAACTACTATATCTTATTGTTTTTATTCAAACAAAAAAGAAACAATCCAGGTGACCAGGTTGGAAAACCATCTGTTTACCGCATTACAAAGATGGCTGGGTATATTATATTATAACAGTCACTAGGTGGCATTGCATTTAGTAGTGCATGGTTGAATTAAAATAACCCATTACCTTGGACAGATTTGATTTCTTGGCTAGTGTGTTATTAAAAATCATCTTAGAGGAAAGACATGAACGGAGTACCATTAAGTTCTGTTCTAAGCCCTATGACGTTCCACATTTTTATTCATGATTTAAATGCTTCTATAGGGTGTTTATCAAACTGGAAATCTAAAGCCTGATTTATGCTCCTGCGTTTAGGTCCAAGAACAAAGGCAACTGAGTAAGGTGGCAACAGTATGCATGAAAAGTCTAAGGGCCATAGTTGTTGACAAGCTGACCATGATCCAGCAAAGTAGCAGAACCACTAATAGTCAAGACTAATTTTCATTCAGCAGTGCTTTCATCTGCAATACCATGTCCTATTTATGGTATTTTAAGAAAAACAGCAAGTGGAAAGTCCAGAAAGGCAGCCAGGATGGTGAGGGGCATAGACATATAATCTCATGACAAAATGGAGAAGAAATTGGCTATACAGTATGTGTAGGGTTGAGGAGAGAAGATTGGAGTGATACGATATCAATTGTCAAATATGTAGGGGAAAAATAACATAGAAGATGGAGCAGAATCTTTTTTTGTGCTCCAGAGAACAGAAATTATTCCTGAAGACAAATTAGATGTGCAGACCCAAGTAGAAAGACTTTCCTAATAGACATTAATTTTGAATAGACTGTGTTATGAGACTGTGGCCTTATTTTTACTGGAGGGAATTAGGGAAAGCTTCAGTGATCCCCTATCTGGAATGCTGCAGTTTGTAATGGAGAAGTGTTGTACAACATCATCTGCACAGTTTCTTCCAAGGCATCAGAGCCAGAGGCTCTTCCTGTATTTCTAATGCTGTTTTATATCTCTCCAAGGTTCCTCCGGTGACAACAGCACAGCGGGGCCTACGTCAGCGCCACCCACTTCTTCCAAAGGCCTCTCGGTAGGTGTCTCAGAACGTGAGCTGAGTTACTAATAGTTCTTGAGGGAAAGCAGTGGTGAAATCCAAATTTTTTTACTACCGGTTCTGTGGGCGTGGCTTGGTGGGCGTGGCAGGGGAAGGATACTGCAAAATCTCCATTCCCACCCCACTCCAGGGGAAGGATACTGCAAAATCTCCATTCCCACCCCACTCTGGGGCCAGCCAGAGGTGGTATTTGCCGGTTCTCCACACTACTCAAAATTTCCGCTACCGGTTCTCCAAACTACTCAAAATTTCTGCTACCAGTTCTCCAGAACCTGTCAGAACCTGCTGGATTTCACCCCTGAGGGAAAGGTATAGTAAGCAGGGGTGAAATTCAAATTTTTTCCTACCGGTTCTGTGGGCGTGGCTTGGTGGGCTTGGCAGGGGAAGGATACTACAAAATCTCCATTCCCACCCTACTCCAGGGGAAGGATACTGCAAAATCCCTATTCCCTCCCCACTCCTGTGGGAAGGATATTGCAAAATCTCCATTCCCACCCCACTCCTGGGGGAAGGATATTGCAAAATCTCCATTCCCACCCCACTCTGGGGCCAGCCAGAGGTGGTATTTGCCGGTTCTCCGAACTACTCAAAATTTCTGCTACCGGTTCTCCAGAACCTGTCAGAACCTGCTGAATTTCACCCCTGATAGTAAGTAAACCTAGAGCAATTTCCCTTTTTTCCAGTGAGTGAAAAGAACACAATTGATGCTTGTGATTTCTATTGGGTGACTGGAAAATTGATAATGTATCATTATAAGATGGGCAATGTGGAATATCACCACAAGATGGTGCCCTTTGACTCAGAAAGAGTTCAGCTTTTTTAAAAAGACAAATCTTGAAAGATAGTTGTGTTCTCACATGAGTACTTATAAAAGTCTGACTCTTTTCAGTATATTACGCACAAACACAAGAATGCATTGGCAATGGGGGTCTGGATTTGGGCTGCACTTTTGGTATTGGAAACAAACAAACATAGAAGATCTTGTACAAGGTCTCTCTCCTTTCTGTCTGTGTGTCCATCCATCCTACCATAATTGATAAGGGCTCCGAGCCTACAAAGAAGCTGTGGCAATTTAGTGAATCAAATAATGAAGCAGTGTGTCTTTAATGTGATTCTTAAAGCAGCTGAATCTTTTTCAGTTGTGCATAAGCTTTAAAAATGACAATCTGTTTGTTTTATGGATAGCAGAGGCGCTCGGCTTGTGTCAGATCTCAAATCCCTCTTCCAAATATTTTCAAAAGCTTGCTCTGGCTTAGCGCATAAGCAAAGCTGTGGCTTTGGATAGTGACATTTTCTACAGATAGTCCTCCAGTTACCACTCAGTGACTGTTTAAAAGGTGCTGAACGAGGGGTACTTAGGATGGGTCTATAATGTGCCCATTGCAGATTCCCTGCAGTCAAAGAATAACTATTTGTGAACTACCCTGGTTGCTTCCCACAAGCAAAGTCAAGGGGAAGCCACCAGGGACATTCACAAGCCACTACCATAAGTTGCTTTTGCCACTCTTTCTCCCGATCTCCCCACTAGAGAGTATGTCTGCAACATCCCCCTCCTTCCTATGCTCCATAGCGTCATGCTTGCAGCACTCACCGTCTGCCAATGGTCCTTGCTGGACTGCCCTCACTCCCTAATGCCCAACCACTGTCCCACCAGCCCATATATGCTCCCTAGTGCCCCCCCCCCCAACATATCCACATCATCCACATGACCCCGGTGCACTCCTTACCTGGGACTCCTGCCTTTACCCACTCGATGACCCAAGTGGTCCAGGGGTTATGACAGCAACCTGGACTCCTGGGTTTATGCTTTATGATTATATTACTTAGCAACAGCAATCCCAGTCCCAATTGCCGTCGTAACTCATGGTCTACCTGTACTGATGTGTTACAACTGTTGATTTGTGCAGCACAGATCACAAAAGTAGCTTTTCCATGTTGGGCTCTGCCCTGCTCTGTTTTTATGTTGAACAGCAACTAATCCTGCTCTCTTTCTTCAACTCTTCCTCTGTGCAGAAGGCGGAACTGGAAGCTGCCATAGCTGTGCCTTGTGTTTTTGTAGGACTCTTGCTAATTGGCCTTTTGGTTTTCATGGGACTCAAAATTCGGGAGAAGCGCCAGACAGAAGGGACCTACCGGCCCAGCAATGAGGAGCAGGCAGGGGCCCGTGTGGAACCACAGACCAACCTCAAGCTGCCCCCAGAAGAGCGACTTATCTGACAGAGGGAAAAAGGACTCAGTTTTGGGGTTTCTCCTTGGAAAAAGCTGCTTAGCACACTGGACTAAAAAAAAAAAAAAAGACTGAGAACAGACCTGTGAAACTGGAAGATCCCTGGTATGGTTGGCAGCATTCCCAGCTGACTGGCTAGCTATGAATAGCTGTCAGTGGAGAAGTTCCATATGCCAGAAAGAAGGCAGCCCAGGAGCTGTGATCGGTAGAGATGCAAGATGGGATCCTGCTCTCTGCACCCAGAAAGAAAAGGCCCCCCCTGATGCTATGGGAACAGACCATGCTGTTCTTCTTCCTAGAATAGAATCGACTGTGCAGCCAGTGGGAATGGTCGGTCTTTCTGAAGAGAGAAGGATGGTGGCTTCGGGATAGGAAGGCTGCTGCCTTAGCCCAGCTGGTGGATTCTGGGAGGGGATTTTGCCTTTCAAGTGTTTTTTTAAGGTGTGTGTTGGTTGTCCTCTGCCTTTAAGAATGCCACTTTCTAATAAAAGTCAATCTCCCTTTTTTGATGAGGGAAAAAATGGCACCACTTGGTGAACTGTGCAGTGGGGGAGGGGTTAATGCACTCAGTTGCTTGGTGGAAAGTTTATTCTGAAACTATCTAAATGCATAAATGGAGGACATCACTCACACCAAGCAGTAAAATGAAGCAAACCATTGAGCAATCTAGAAATGAAGCAAACCATCGAGCAATCTAGAAATTTAGCTAGACCTCACACATATTAAATATGCTGTTTATTTATTCTTCAGTTACAAGTGCTGCTTCGTCATCCTTCTTCCAAGCTCTTCAAAGTCGCCATCTTTCATGTGTCTCATTTTGAAATTTTGGGTCATTCAATTTATATCCTATTTTTATTTTCTATAACTCACAGCTGGTTATATAATGCTCCTGCCTCCTGTTTTCTCCACAATCACCACTCTGGAAGTGGGTTGGGCCGAGAGAGAGAGTGGCTGGCCCCAAAACACCCAGCTGGCTTTCCTGCCTGAGGGAGGGCTCACTTTACCCCCTTTTCTGCGCATTGCATAGAATGCAGGCAGTGCTTTTTTTTTTTTTATGCAGTGATGAGTTAACTCTAAAATAAGGGCATAAAGAGACATCCAGGCTTCTGTATAGGTAGTTGTTGTTTTATGCCTATCTTTTAGTGATTGTTCAAAGTTACAGCAGCACTGGAAAAAAAGTGACTTTTGACTGGTCCTTGCACTTAGGACCATCACATGTGCCTGGACAGATGAAGCACTTCTCCACTGCTGCTCCCTCTTGAAAGGCCTCCAGGTTTAAAGGGTAATTATGACTCAAACACAGAAGGTTCTTTTCTCTTAAACATTCAGTCTATTTTCAGGATGCTCTTTCAGGCCTCAAATCTTTTCTTCAGTTCCAGCACCTTAGGCTGCATCAACTGCCTAGAAACTAACTGAGGCGGTAAGCTGTTGACCCTACCTAGAATGTTCTTCTTTGCCACGGAGTCATTGGCTTTTGTTTGTAAAAAGTCTGCAGATGTTTGGATGGTGGAACTAGTAGCAACCAATGACTCCACCTTTGGGTTCTCGTTGATTGGAGGTTGAAGGGTCTGGTCAGTTCTACATTCCTGTTGCAACTTGGTAGCAGTGTGGCTCTCTGGTGTAGCTGGATTAGGAAAGGCAGTTTCAAGATCTGCCTTCTGGGTCATTGCTACTTCTGATGGCTCATTGCTAGCCTCCTGGAAGGAAAGAGTTGTGGTGTCCAGACCAGGACAACCTTGCAGCTCAGGGGAGCCATAGACCAACACCTCATTACTTGTGCTTGCAGCTCTGGCAGACAACAGCAAAGTGTTTGACATGTTCTCTTCATCCACGTAGCCCAGGAACACTCTGTCCTCAGACAGAGAATCTTCAGCATCATCCTGTTCTTCAGATAGGGCTTCGTAAAGGGCCTCTCTACTGGGCCTCCGCTGCAACAGGTCCGAAGACAACAAGGTCAATATTCAGCTCCATTATTGCAGTTACACCTCTTTAGAGGTACCCAGAGTCTGAGCTGGTAGGGCTTACCTTAGTATAGAAGTTCTCCTCTTCTAGGTTACAGAAATCCAAGCTGCGGGTCCCGTAGAGAGGCTGTTGAGCTTGGCTTGACTCCAGCAAGTTTAGTGTCTCAAAAATTTCACCTAAGAGGTCAAATTTCTCTGCATTCAGGTAACTTTCACCTCCCGCAGGTTCCACAGAGGAGTCCGGGGAAGGTGATTTGAAGGGAGTTGAAACATCCCTGGAAAATAAATATATGAGAGAGCTTGACGTTTCTGTATAGGTGAGGCAATTAATAAAATACAAGGGATCTTATTAAGCAATTGGATTTAAGTAAAAGGATTTGCTAAAATGCGTGTGTCTCATTTCTTCCTCTCTGTAGGACTCTTCTCACAAAAGGTGCAAGAAAACTAATTAATAAAGCAGATGGATATGTGTTTTGAAGCTGAGAGTCAAAGGCAATACTTAGGGAGCTACCAGATAAGCTAATCTCAGTCTGGGTTTGCACAACACCACTAGTGGCATTCACGGGGTGGTCAAACGGGAGGAGTCAAATTTAAAAAGCAGCATTTTGTCTCTGCCTCTTATGCTTATGTGGTGTGGTACTGCTTACACATATGCAAATTTTGGAGCTTGTGAAACCACAGGGCTATGACACTTCCTTCATTTTGAAAAAACCTCCAGTCCTGCAGAGAACTCTCAACATTATCACTGTATATTACAAAGCTCCCTGCGTGGCAAGGTTTTCTATATTTGCTGTGGACAAAGGCTATATGTAGGCCCTCTATAGACTTTGTTCCATGCTATTTTGAAAAAGATATATGTTTGGTTTTGTTCAAGGAGGGTGAGGTTCCTGCATTTGCCCAGATGAGGAATTCTTGATAAGTGGTACTCATCTAAATTCCACATTGCCACATTTTTAATGAATTTAAATTGAGTTATTTAGCTGTAATGTATTAGCAGGGGAAATAGTGTAGGTTTGACTCACTCACTAGAGTAATTATCTTGTTAATTTACCACTAGTTAAGAGTTAGTGACCCCTGTTGCAATGGGTTTGAGACAGGGGTGGGTTCCACTTACCTTCCCTACCGGTTCACATCGCGACGGAAGTGCGTGTTTTGCGCGCGCCCCCAAGTGAAGCGAGCGTGCGTGCCTACGTCACTTCACGGAAATGACCCTTTGCGCATAAGCAGAACCCTCTGCGCATGCGCAGAGCGTTCTTTGCAGGGCCGCGACGACCAGAGAACCGGTTCGGGGGCGTGGACAGCCGGCCATTGCTGCTGGTTCGGAGAGCAGGTGAAAATTTCCGCCACCGGTATGGGAGAACCGGTCTGAACCGGCAGCAACCCACCACTGGTTTGAGAATTAATTGATGCTTTGTTACAGGGACAATCTTTTGGTTACTATTTTCTCTCCCTTTGTGGAAAAGAAGATAACTATGATGAATGTACCCTGTACAATAGGGGAGAAATAGTTTTTCCAGAGCTGATTGAACAAAGTTTTTTTTTACATAGGTCTTCCCTTTTTTGTCAGTGCTGTTTGTGCAGAAGCATTTCCTAGGGGGCTGAGCCCTTTCTTCCCCCTCAGGTATCAACGGGTCTTGGGACAGACCTGAGACACACAGAGAACTCAGCTAATAAAGCAGAGCAGCTGTCAGAGGAAGAAGTAGTAGTAGTGGAGCCCAGCTGCTCTCCATTTGCTTAGCTTGTCCTACCTTTGAGTCTCCAGTTCTGTCTCACTGTTTGTTCTTTGTGGTCGCCTCGGGCGAGACTGAAAAGAGGAGAGAACCTGAGTCACCATGCAGCCCTGGGCTTGTAAGGGAACAGCTATCTTTTTCTTAACAGTACTTTGAGGTTCTGGAGATAGGGAAGTCAATGGAATTTTTCCTTTGGGATTTAGAATTGTATACTGGTAGTCCTCGACTTATAACCATTCAAAGCTACAATGGCACTGAATAAAATGACTTATGACCATTTTTCACACGACCGTCACAGCATCTCCATGGTCACCTAATCAAATTTTGGATGCTTGGCAACTGGTTTATATTTATGATGGTTGCAGTGTCCTGGGGTCATGTGAAGCCAGATTCACTTAACCACCATGTTACTAACTTAAGAACTGCTGTGATTCATTTAACAACTGTGACAAGACAGCCATAAAATGGGTCAAAATTCACTTGGTTTTCTCACTTAGCAACAGAAATTTTGGGCTCAGGTGTGATCGAGGACTATCTGTATTCCTCACTTGAGTCATCACAGCAGAATGCCCCATACCTGCAGGTATGGTCTGGCACTTCAGTTCTCAAAAGTCTCAGCAATGGTCCTGCTGTCTGGGGATTTCTGGGGACTGGAACCAAAACATCTGGCAGATATCCAGCTAGGGGATGATTAGTTGGTCTAATTATATTCATGGGATGGGATGGGGGAGGGGAAAGACTCATTTAAAGATTTCCAAAACATCAAAAATGCAGCTTTGTGAGGCACCATCCTTTGATATTCTTTCAACACTCTTAGTTGACAAAAAAAAGTAGTGGCATATAATTCTCTTTCTCCAGGCTTAGAAAATGTGCCTGCAAAAGAGGTTGTAACAGAAAGAAGGCACCAACCCTTAAATCCTGTGGATTTTCTCATTTCTGTCCAGAGAAAACTTTTGTTCACAATCTCTGAATCAGGCAATTAAATATTCTGAGTTTTGCCTGCATACAGATGGGAAGAAAGTCCCATCTGTAAATATTTTAAGTTACTTATTGTCCTTTTACAATGAATTTAAAAGGAAGCATGCACCTGTCTGTTATAAACATTAAGAAGAATCTGCCATAGAAAATGTCTAGCACTATACAGCAGGCTATAATTCCCAAGATTATTCAGGGAAGCCATTAACAGTTCACCTGACACAGAATGAGATAGTTTTATCTTGAAATGTAAATTTATTTTTTATCCTGTAGCACTGTTACTTTCTACTTTATGAAGAATATAGTGGGGTTTTAACTTTTGGCATATTAGAACTTAGATGGACATTAATTGAGTTCACTTCACATAGCTGCTCTTCTGAGTTTTCTTCTGCAAGGATATACAAACTTTACTTGTAGTTAGCTGGTATTAATATTCCATCTATTTTCTCCCCTTCAGCCCCAGGGCACAAAAGCATAAAACTGCATTCTAAGAATAATTATGAGAAGTTAGGGGCCCATGAAATGTTACTAAGGTCTATTTTGTAAACCTTTGGCTGGCTACGATAAAAGTATTGTTTTTAAGCTCCAAACAAAATGACTAAGACTGAGCTATATACAAGACATGATACCCTTAAGATACCTTATAATTTGTTCGATTACTTACGGTACTTATGTTCTACTCCTCACAACTGCTTACATAAGTTGCACACATTCAAAACTTCCTGCCCACCTTTTTTATCAAAAATATGCCCTTCTCTGTTTCTTTTGAGTTTTGATGCAAGTGGTCCAAGAATCTTGTGGAATTGCTGCAGAGATCTATTACAGAGGACACCCAATATTTGGGCCATGCAGCAATGAGCACCAGATCTATTATTCTGCTCTTGTTCATTTCCTTCCCCCAAAGCTTCCCTGATCTGGCTCCTTCCCGTCTTTAAGTCACTAACACTTCCATTCTCTCAATACCTTCCCAAAGTGCTGAGTGATGGGCAGTCGCCTTTGAAGGTTCTCAGACTGTTTATTTCTAGTAGGCAGGATGGGACTGGAGATCTGACTGTCATTCAGGGACTGTTCTTGCTCTCTGGACTGGCGTAAAGTGGAATCCTAGAAGAAAACAGCATCTTATAGAGCAGGGATGTCAAACTCAAGGCCCCGGGGGCCAGATCCGGCCCGTGGGGTACTTAGATCTGGCCTGCGGGGCCGCTCTAGAAACAGCAAAAGACCAGCCCGCGGTGCCTCTGCCAGTAAAAATGGAGCATGGGAGGGCCACACATGGCCCTCCCAGGCTCCGTTTTCAGCCGCAACGACCTCCTGCCATCCTCTGCCAGTGAAAATGGAGCTCGGGGGGCCGTGTGCGGCCCCCCGAGCTCTATTTTTGCTGGCAGAGGGCAGCAGGAGGCTGTCGCGGCTGAAAACAGAGCTCGGGAGCCTGTTTTCACTGGCAGAGCACTTGGGCCACCAGACACCCCTGACACGAGTGATGTCAAGCTGGCCACGCTCACCCTGGCCATGCCCACCCTGGCCCCCGAGGTCAAACACAACCCTGATGCGGCCCTCAATGAAATCGAGTTTGACACCCCTGTTATAGAGCATAAGCTCTGGTTCCCTCCCTACTTTATTGTTTCTAGGGACAAGGCAATAGCCACAGACATGAAGTCTGAAATATGGTTGCTGGTGTGACCAAATGACTCACTAGATAAATGTTATATGAGCAAGACAACTTGCAAGGAAAGAGACCTAATATGAAAGGAAGCTATGCAATGATGCAATGGATTGCATGCAGTTACTCACAAGAGTTATGGGGATACTTATCCTGAAAAAAATGGCAAAACAGAACAAACTCTTGGTAAAGAACAAGACAAATCATCCTTTTGGTTGACCTTGACTCCCAATGAGTTTAGGGACATACATGGCTATGCTGTTTTCTAGGCAAGAGTATGGAAGTGATTTGCAATTCTCTTTTGTGTTTTTTTTCCCCTTTTACTTTCCACTCTAGCCTACATACCTGGAATTTCCTGGAAGTTTCCCATCCAGGTACTAACTAAATCAGATGCTGCTAAATTTTTAAACTTCACCACATCAGCAATGCACTGCCTTCTACTTGGATGTTAGCATACTACATGCAGTGTTTCTCATCCTTGGCCACTTGAAGACGGATCGACTTCAACTCCCGGAATTCCCCAGCCAGCATGGTTGAAGTCCACATGTCTTCAAATTGCCAAGGTTGAAAAACACTGATATACTACCTACTTTTAAAAATGAATTTATTCCTGTTCTTTCTACTTCCTTGTGGATTTTGTAACAGGAGTAATGTAACATGCAGACATAACTACAGTTGTACAGTAAAATATGCTACTACCGGCATCACAGTGTTCCCACCCCACTGTAGCACTTTTTAAAATGAGAAGCTTGGAATAGGAAAGAATAGTCTTACTTTTATGCGGCTCCGTATGTTTTTCAGCCGGATTTTGGCATGACCCTTGGCCTGGAAGATGCAAAACAAAGTGATAAGTATAATTTAAGGGCATGTAGAGAGAGGGAAGAAGATAGGCAGGGATCATCCCAAGGACAGGTTCAGCTGCGGGGGCGGGGGGGGTGTTCCCCTCCCCTCATTCCCCCTGAGCCATTATTACCAATTGTCTTGTGAAAAGGATCTTAAAAGCGTCTCCATTTGTTTGATTTTAATATTTGTTATACTGTTGCCCAGAGTCGTTTTTTGCAGAGAGAAATGGGTTTGGCATATATATATATTTAGTACAATAAGTAAAATACTGTGCTGTAATTTATTTACAATTGTTCTGGAATTGAGCTTGACTCAAAGGGGGATTTAGCTGAAATGCTTCTATATTATGCACATCTATATCCAGCATTTATATGTATAGTGCACTTATCCATATACTCTGTGTGTGTGTGTGTGTGTGTGTGTGTACACACACACACACACACAC
>QLTV01001007.1:2116774-2134623 GCA_003457575.1 Thermophis baileyi
TATATATATACATATACATACACATGCACACATGCACACATACACACATGCACACATACACACACACAGACACATATATATATATTCTTTCCTTTTTATTGCAGTTTTTTTAATTTTGCCATTTAATTTTGTTTTCCAATTTTTTTTTTTAAGTTTTGCAAACGATGTATTTAAAAATAAAGAAATATATTCTTGTAAGCCATTTCAGGAGAAGGAGGAGAAGAAATTGCCTTACATATTGGTATGCATTCTTGACAGCTGGATTGGTCTTATTCTTCATCGTACTAATCAGGGCTCCTCCACTTTTCTAGGGAGAAAAGATCAGAGACAACTATTAAGAGCAAGGCACATTCCACTGCAGCTATTGAAATAAGACACTCAAGGAGCCTCCTGGCTGGTCTGACTGAGCAAAAGGAAGTTATGGGAAGTTCTGCAACAAATCACAAGTGGATAAGGAAGCTCCTCCAGTAAAATGGTGCTGAATTTCTAACTTGCAACAGATCCTTTTAGTAGCCTTATTAAAGGAGACTCCCTGTAAGGTAGATTGGAATTATCCTCATACTGGAAATGTATGTGGGATATCTTTGTGGTATGGCCAAAAGACTTAGGGCCTGGAGAGCGGGTTCATGACAAAATTCATATTCCTCCTGATCTCTCCTGAACAGCATCACTCTTTAGTTGGTAGGTTGGATTGGGGATCAACATGCAGTATTTGGGGAAATTCAGAGAGCAACATCTTTAGCCCAATCCTAGAAGATTATTAAAATTTGGTTTAAGTCTGGCAAATCTTAGGAGGAGACTACTTCAGCTGACTGCTAGCTGCAGTTCGGCGGTTCAAATCTCACCGGTTCAAGGTTTACTCAGCCTTCCATCCTTCTGAGGTGGGTAAAATGAGGACCCAGATTGTTGGGGGCATATGCTAACTCTGTAAACCGCTTAGAGAGGGCTGTAGAGCACTATGAAGCGGTATATAAGTCTAAGTGCTATTGCTATTGATTGTTTGCTGACCGACATTTCATTAATCAACTAGGTAACATCATCCATGCTCAATGATCATGAATGCATGGATGATGATGATGATGATGATGGGTAATGAAATGTCTGCAAGCAAAAACCAAAGCTCAAAGAGCAACAAGGACTCCATAACATACTTGTGAGCATATTAGAGGAATGTCTTGCAAACTGTTTTTTTTATTATTTATGATGACTGCATGTGGGCTGCAAAAATTCAGACAACTACTAAATGACAACACTTATTTCCCCCCATCCAGTAGTCATCTGGATTTTTGCCTTCCAGATCTATCTTCACTACAGGTCTATCGAAAGAACCTTATAATAACTCCCCATACAAGAACAAGTTCATCATAAACATGAGAAAATAATTAGGTGAAAACATAACTGATACTAAAAGATAAACTTCCTTCTTAGATGAAAATGTATTCCCTTACCTTGAGGCTCTCCGCCCACAGCTGATAAGAGTGCATACTACCTAGGAAGGAAGAAGGGAACAAATAAGTTGCTAATCTGGCTGCAGACCCTTACAGAAAATGGGACTTGAACTGCATATTCAGAATAATGTATGTATCTGATCTACAATGTCAGCTATCTCTCAGTAGGTTTTTGTGTGTGTGTTTTTAACAGAAGTTAAAAAGTAGCCTACAAAGGAGAGGATGTTAAGAAGAGCTTAAGGGT
Organism: Thermophis baileyi; assembly: GCA_003457575.1. Lineage (NCBI taxonomy): Eukaryota > Metazoa > Chordata > Lepidosauria > Squamata > Dipsadidae > Thermophis > Thermophis baileyi. The sequence goes on from QLTV01001007.1 coordinate 2,118,467, forward strand.
CTTTGCATATCCATGGTCCCTCAACAAGGACACAAAACAAGATGGGCTCTACATTACCTGGGGACAAGCTGCTGTCAATCTCCTGCTCAAAGAGGTCAGAGAAGTCCGCATCTGCATTTAGCTTATCCAGACGGTCATTGATGAACTGATAGCATGCGAGATTGGGAAGAAATAGAAAGAAGGACCTTATTAGAATAAATAGGAAAGAACCATCTTCTACTTCTATTGAAACCAAATATTTCAGTTGTTCAACTGTGGGATTATTATGCAGAGAAGCACTTATGGTCTGCTCCTGCTCTGAGATGTGGAAATATGACAAGGAAGTAATAAGGAGATTTTGAATTCTCAAAAGGGTTAAGAAAAAAAAAATCCACTCCTTTCAATTCAGCCTTCCGTCCCAATACATCAGAAATTTGAGTGGATTAAATATTCTAGTAATGGACTTCATCTATTTGTATAGAATTTGTAGGCTCTTTGCTTGCATTACTCAGGAGTCTGTATGTGGCTGAATGTTTTCTGTATTTGCCTGGGTGTTGGCTTGTGAAGGTTTTTGCTTTGTGGGCTGAACACGATAGCGGTCCATTTTCTGCCTCCCCCCGGATTTGCTTGAAGCACTAACTGGGAATCCGCTAGGTTCACCATCGTGTACCTCCTTGAACAGCTGCAGATGAACGGCCCGCTGGAGGAAGTCCTGCATGGTGCCGGATCCCTGCTGTAGGAAATTCTCCTGGGAAAAGGAAATGTGCTTTTCCTGTGAGAAAGAGGGATAGGAAAAGAGAGGTGATTGACAGCAAGTGTGTGACCAGGGTGGATGGGCTAAGGAGACTGGGCTAAGGAGGCTGAAAAGAGAAAGTGGTAGAGAAAATTAGAGCTGGGGAAAAAAAGAGGAACCTCCCTGGAATATCCTTCTGGATAATGAACACAACAGTGGAAATCACAGAACCCGTTTGCTTTGAGAATTTCTTTATAGATCTATCCCAAACAATGGCATTCACTCGCAATCCCAGATCCTAAGCAGATTCTCTCTGTCCAGCAGCATCAAAGTGGTTCTAGAGAGGGACTTAACCGAATGATGTTTGCAGTGGTGCTGTCATCTCTGTGTCTGACCAGATACAGATTTTCTTCACTGAAAACTTTTCTCCCTTGGGAGTTGGGCGGCATAGAAATACAAATAAACTTAAACTTAAACAACTTCTCTGCTCTAGAATTTATGCTTTTTTCATGTTTAAAAACCCTTTAAACAAAATAATAAAAAGGCACTGTTGCGTGAGATAAGGGTTTGGATTTTTTAAAGGCTCATTTGTATGAACAGCCTTCCCTTTAGTATTTCACAAAGTATGAAAAACATGCCTGGGACAGACTAACCAAACTTTAATAAGGATTCCCCCCCCCCCGCAAACTAATTTACTTCTGGCAAAGCTTAAACTCTACTTAACATGTCAATTGTTGCCACCACGAGGATGGGGGAAGGTCTATTCGGTGTTTTTATTTGGGGCTTTATTTCTGTAAGCCACTCGGAGTCACCATGAGTGAGTTGGGCAGCCACATAAATTTTCTTAATAAATAAAAATAAAAACCTAGTCTCCAGCACCTGTGAAGCTACCATACTGACATCATCCCTAAAGAGCTTGGAGGCTTAAACAAAAAGCAAACAAACAAAGGTGGTTCCCAATTACCAAAAATGGCCAGCCCCAAATTTGTTTAGCAATAGCAACAGCACTTAGACTTATATACCGCTTTACAGTGCTTTACAGCCCTCTCTAAGCGGTTTACAGAGTCAGCATATTGCTCCCAACAATTTGAGTCCTCATTTTACCCATCTTGGAAGGATGGAAGGCTGAGTCAACCTAGGTTTACCTATGATTTTTAAAGTTTTTTTTAAAATGGATGATTCTTACTTAATGTGTTTTGATTCATTTCATGTTGTAAATCCACCAAAAAATTGGGAGGGGGAGAGGGAAGGAAGGGTATTTTTCTTTCTTATGTCTCTCCTTTTCCCCCAATCTCCAAAGTTTCTGTGGAAGAAAAGGGAGCTGTGCAGAATTTCCTCTTCCAGCTGGTGGCAGAATGAACAGAAATCTCACCAGACTGCAAACGAGTCCCTCACGATAGCTGCCAAAGAGAAGCGCTTGGGCCCTGAGGAAGGCTCGGGCAACTCCATCCCCGGTGGCTGTAGATTGCTTTTTAAGCTGGAACTTCAGTAGGGAGACCTGGAGACAGAGAAAAGGAGAAGAATATACACTCACCTTAAACCCAGAGGCCTTTCCAGATACTGACTGGGTTTACACATTTGTATTAAGCAATGGTTTGTTTTAGCTATAACTTGGTGTCTAAACCATAGTTGTCCAGCTGACAAGCAATGCTATGCTAGAAAGAATGGCTTATAATGGACAATGGTTGGGTCTACATGTGCTAAGATGTCATTGCTAATGCAATCACAGTTCTACACAGTGCCCCATGTGTCACTAGAGCAGTATCCTATCCTATGTCTCAAGACCTGTTCCATTATTATTATTATTTTGTGTGATCCACACCAATGTAATATAAGTTAAATGTGTCAGATTGGGCTCAGTCATGGTGTTGGGTAATTTTGGATAAGTTACTCCACTTCAGCCCAGCCTACCACATGGGACTGGTTGTAAAGATAGTCCTGGGCGTCATTTTAAACTCTTAGGGGAAAGAGTAGGGGAAAGAGTTGGCGTCATTTTAAACTCTTAGTTGTAAATGTAATAAATCTTAAAAATTGAGAATTAGGACCTTAATGATACCAGATCTGGGCAAAGCAAAACACTTTGTGACCACTAGATGGCAGCAAAGGAATACAGAACTCTTCCAGATGTTTGCAGCAAAGGTATAAATAATACTATAACTTGAATCCTAAACCTTGCCTACTGCTGACACCTGCTCAGTTTTTCCTAATTGTGGCTAACTAGTTTTGCAACAATAAAAAAAACCCCACTTCAAATGTTTCAGTTGGGAAGTGTCCCCTCTTCTAATTACGGTATGCCAGTGTTGTTTTCAGGAAGGAGGTGAGAAATGTGTGTACATTGGGTTACTCATAAATGGTTTAGTTAATTTAAAATGAAAATGAATCATTTGAAATCAAAGTTCACATTTAAATTGTTACATCAGGACAAATGAGTGCTCGCAAGGAGGACAGAGCTTCTTATGTAGAGAAAAATAAAAGAAGGCTCTGAGTAGTCATAAGGATTCTAAAACACTGGCATTTTTTTTTTAAAAAAAGTCTCAAGAAAGTAATACTAACAACATCACTTGGGAGATTTTCCAGGTCTTGGAAGGGTGATTCCATTGTATTGTTATCAATGCTGAGAATGACGACGTCTTCCAGGGCTTTGCTCCTCACACTCTATAGAGAAAGCCAAGGCAGAATTGAGAAACAAGAAGAATAGAAATTTCCTCAATCTTCTTACCTTTAGGTAGCCTGGCTCACAAGAGTCAACTGCTATTACAAAGATAACAGAAATGAAGAAGTAAATAATGCCAAAGGTGTACAAATGCTCCAACCTGCTGCTAAAAAATATCCATGGAACAATCTTACTTAGGCTAATCTTAGGCCAGTTATCCTAAGGACAAGGTAGTTTTGCAGTCTCACCTCCATAAGGCTTGTGTGGACTCCAATGAGATAGGGCATAGGGGCACTGTTGGTGAAAGAGATAAATGTTAGAGCTAGTACCAGTTATTTGTGGGCTCCTAGCAGGTTAGGTCCTCCTAGATCCAGTTTCTCTCTTATAATACACTATGATAGTTTTCCAGTCCCAGTTTTCTTCCCTCTTTTAAGAAGTGCTTAGGAGGAAAATATATTTGAGAAGGGTAGGAATTTGCAGAGGGGCAAAGAAAGGGATGAATTCCCTTTTGGTGCAGATCTCTACAGCAAATGAAGTCATTCTTCCCTTCAGAAAGTCTTCCCTTGAGATGTAAATCAAATATCAGGACAGATGATAGTGCTACAGAAGACAGACTCCTCACATACCAGTATATTCTTCAGTCACCTCCTCACTGACTATGAGTAAACCCAAGAACTACTACAACCTAGCCACACAAATGTCCTCAAAATAGTTTCCTTTGGGTGATAAACAACATCCAAACCAATGTACTGGATGGGGAACCATTGAAGCTGCTCAGGCTACAGAAGCTGACTCTCAACCGAGGAAGGTGCAATCACTCACCAGCAGTAGTCAAGGAGGTGTGGAGGCAGTGCAGGGATAAAGATGTGCTGCCAGTACATGGGATACAACAGGGAGGAGGAGGCCTGGACACAAGCTGTCAGCTATAGGGAGAGGAGAGACACACCTTTCATTAGAGTAGACTGACCCTCCTTGGAAGTTGAATAAGGAGACAGGGCTTTGCGTAACTCTTCTTCCCAAAGTGAAATGCGAGCAGTATTTTCCTCCCAGACATGTAGAGGATTCAGAGAGTAGCGGCTGAGATTTAAATCAGCAGCCTCCTAGTCACTACTCATGCAGGGATAGTAAACATGGAGGTGGAGGGAGCAGGTTTGTGTCCGCGGCTTACTCTCTCCACATGCTAAACTGTCCTGTTTCCTGTCAGCCCTGCTTTGGGCATTAGGGAGTAAAAGGCCCTATGAGGATATCAGGATAGACTAATACTGTGCAGCCACCAAGGAGCACAATCAGTGAATATGCCCCAGTTCTCTGTTTACACCTTCATTGAATACGTGGAGGAGGGTCAGGGAATACAATTAATTGATAAACCATATCACAAGACATCAGATCAGAGGAGCCACCTTTGTGAGAGTTTTGTGCCAGGTGAGAACACTTTTCACTGTGTCGATGGAAGAAATGCAGACTCCTTAACCACTGTCATTTCTAAATCCTTTCCACCCAGGTCCAGCTTAGCTCTGAGCACTTTGCCTTGTCTTTCCTCCAGCCGCTTGGCCTCACCGTGCTGAGCTTGCTGCTGGTGAGCAGGATCCGGCGCTCATGGAGGAGGCTTGCGTAGAGCTGCAGCATGTTGTTCACATCCACTGCCACAACAAACTCGGTCAGATTTCTCTGGGGAGAGCCAATACTTAGTTAGGTTCTCTGGTAACAGCTTCAGCAACCAGATCTGTCTGTAGCCTCCATTTCTCTTTATTCTGTTCCACCCACAGCAGCTCAGTGAATCTTCTCTTCTTCACCACTTTTAGTGGTGGCTTTAACTGACTTTCAGAGTCTATTTTTAATGCCAGATCTTAACTCTGAAATGCAATTAAAAATAGTACAGAGAAACATGTGCAGTTACTTCCATACTGTAATCACATTCAGCCCTGCAGATTTGTGATTATGGAGGTGATCTTTCAAGGTGGGGGGGGGGGCTTCTGACTTAAAGAAGAAAATTGTCCATATTTTATAAGGCAAGGTATTACCATACTGTATATTCTGTGACAGAAATGCTATAACTTACATTGTCAGGGATGGTGGGCAGTTTGCCAGGATCAGGGGCAATGAAATAAGCCTAGAACAGAGAAATAATTAATTAGTTTAATTTAATCTAATTTAATCTTTTATATTTGTAATGTAATGACTGCCTACTCCAGAAGACTCTGGGTAGCCATATGTAGAAGCAGAGAGATGGCGATAGTGGCATTAGTTAATGCAAGCAACAATCTAGCAGATATGTAAATAGAAGGAATCCAATTAAGGCTGCATGCTACATTACACCACAATATTTGTCACTGATCTTACAATATTCATATTTAATTAAACGGAGACCATAGGATATTGTAACTTAGATAAACATCATAAGGAGTGTTGATATTTGAACATTTCTTCTATGTATTGTACATTATTTTTCCAATTTAATTTTTCTTCCCAGACATCCAAAGCTGGAAAGAGAAAAAAGAATAAGAAATTGCAGGCATATTTTCCCTCATTCCTAAATTGTACCTCATAATTTTGATTGAGGAAATAGTGGCTGCCCAATAAAATTAGCAATTAATCAGATTATCTTTGCCCAAAACCAGGGGTGAAATTCAGCAGGTTCTGACAGGTTCTGGAGAACCGGTAGTGGAAATTTTGAGTAGTTCGGAGAACCGGCAAATACCACCTCTGGCTGGCCCCAGAGTGGGGAGGGAATGGGGATTTTGCAGTATCCTTCCCCTGCCATGCCCACCAAGCCACACCCACCAAGCCATGCCCACAGAACCGGTAGGGAAAATGTTTGAATTTCACCCCTGCCCAAAACTACACTTATTAAATGATAAACCTATGGAAACCAATTATGGATTTTAACGTAACATAAGGAACAGTGATTTGCAGCCCATAAGCCACCCCAGACCCAAATCTGGAAACTTCAGAATCCTGAAGTCACCCTGCCATCATTTGTTAGTGAAGCTAATTCTCAGCAGCACTGTTTTGAAGTAAAAAAAAAAAGAAGTAAAGATAAAGATAACACAAAAGGCACTCATTTGGACTATTGCAGCATGCTCTACATAGGGTTGTCCTTGAAGACCATCCAGAAGCTTCAGTTGGTCCAAAACACAGCGTTGCAAATGAATGCATCTCATTATGCCCCTGTGACAATGCTGCTCTGTGAACTGCAACGGCTTCCAACAGGCTTCTGGGTGTGATTCAATATGCTGGTTATCTCCTTTAAAGCTCTATATGACATAGGCATGGGTTACTTGTGGGACTGTCTTCTCCCAAGAACATCTGCATAAGGGGCGTGCATAAGTGCACCAGCGTGCCTACCGTCCCTGTCCTAAAGTCCCCATGTATTCGAAAAATATGTACTCAAAAACATGTTTGTACTTATTATATACCAATATTAATGTTTATACTTTGCTGTAATCATATACATGCTTGACAAAATAAATAAATAAATAAAATAAATAAATCTGCCTGCCCCACATTCCAGGTTCCTTCTTTTACAGTAGAGGATTTATTGTTTCTTTTGTTGTTGTTCTATACCTGCACTACCCAGAGAAACATTGCTGGAAATGAGTGGCTTTATACAGTTAATAACATCTTACAAATTAAGTAAGCATTAAAAAAAAAACCTGAACTATATTTTTTTAGTCCACTTCCTTGAGGTCATCAACACAAGAGCATACTACGTTATGCGTGGGCAACACCTTCTGGCCTGCATAAGATACAGCCTATTCAGAGGCAGTATTTGATCCTTCTGAATGGAAAGCAGAAATAGTTCTAGGCACACTCCATGCATACAACAGAATGAGATGAGAACAAGCTGGTAGAATTATGATCCCTCCCCCACTGGATGGTCTCCAGATGTTTTGGAATGTAACTCCCATAACTCAAGAGGCTATCTTGTTAGAAAGCAGGGCAGTTGAATTCCACTGCATCTTGAAACTGAATTATGCTCATTTTTTAAAGATCCTGTTATGCTAAAAATGCAAATAAAAAACAAATGTAGTCAGAGGAGTGGCAAAGCAATGTCTGGACTTGAGTTAGAATCTTCCTCATTTTTGTTCTACTTTTTTATTCACAAATGTTTATTGTGGTGAGTCTTAAAAACAAGAATAAGATTTCTTCCACATGCAACTTCAACTGGTAAAGCCAATTCTGCACATACCTGGAGGTCGAAGTTATTCCCCCACAGCAACAGTGACATAATTTCCATAAACAAAGGAAGCACGGGTAAGACCATAGCAGACATCAGATTGTGACTTACCAATGCTGTCCCAGGGTCCAGATCCCTATTTCTGTTTTGCCTGTTCAGATCTGTCTCGGTAGAAATTTTCAATTTAGTTGCTTTTGAGTCCTTATAGAACAAAAGGTGATTGAAAAATGAAGAAAAGATGGGATTAGTATTCTGAGCCAGAGGCAATTAGTAAATGGAGATCACAGAAGCCAGTGAACATGCCTAATAGTTCTTCCTCATCCTCTACCTATTTTCCCCACAACATCAGCCCTGTGAGGTGGGTTGGGCTTAGAGACAGTGAATGGCCCAATGTCACCCAGCCAGAGGTGGGTTCCTCCCGGTTTGGACCGGTTCGCCCGAAATGGTAGCGACCCGCTGGTGACATCACAATGACGTCACGGATCTGGTTCGGTCGGTGCCGGTCTGTGGGCGCCGCCATCTTTTATTTGAATTTTTTTTTAAATTTTTTAAATTTTTATTTTCTTCTGTGCATGCGCAGAAGCTGAGTTTCCAGCACTGCGCATGCATCACCATCTTGTTTTCGGCTTTTTGTTTTGAATTTGTTTTGATTTTTTTGCACTGCGCGCACGGCCATGCCACATGGCCACGCGGTGCGGGAGGAAGCGAACCGGCAGCGAGGTAAGTTAGAACCCAACCCTGCACCCAACCAACTTTCATGTTTTAGGCGGGACTAGAACTCACAGCCTCCTGGTTTCTAGAGATTAATGTATCTTTGCATTTAATAAGCAGAAGATTTTTAAAAGTACAATGGTAGGCTGGGGGGACAATGACAAATAATAGGCAAGAGGATTTAATCTTGAAATTTATCAAATGGAAAGTGACCACCTTCCATTAGTATCATGCCAGGATCAATGGAAAGTTTTTCCACAGGATCAAAGAGAAAGGATTAAATCCCTAAACTTGTTGTGGAACTCCTCCTTCCAACTGATTCTAGAATCTCAGTATGCATATACTACCTTTCTTCCTCATGCATACACTGACTCACTCCTGATTTCTTATGAGGTGCCATCCTCATTTGGCTTGTGTGTGTAATTGCACTTGCTGAACTGCTGCAACTCCCACACGGACGTTTAAAGTGATTAAAAACTGATGGCAATGTGTTAGGATTATCACCTTGGAACTAAGATTTGAAGGTGAGTATGGTACTTACAAATTCAAGGGTGATGGGGCTGCAGAGGCTAGGCACAGGGTAGAGATACAGTGCAGATAAGAACTCATCCAGCTCCCTGAACTGGCAGGGAAGATAAAGGCAGAAGTTATACCCTTGAATGAAAATGTTAGGAAGAGCAGTAAGGGGAAAGAGGGTCTCTGGAGGCATCTCTGACCTTGGAATGGATCCAAAGTGCTTATTCTTACCTGCTCTTTGGCTACGTTGTCTGCAATGTAGTTCAGGATCTTGTAGAAAACTTCAAACCAAGGTAAGTAACTGAAGGAAGAAGCAATGGCAGTATATAAAATGATTTTATCGTAAATACATGCCTTATATCCATAACTTTCTGGTTTGATCGCTGTCCATTTCAGATCAAAGCCTCTTCAGGTGGCAGAAAAAAGTGTTTTGGACTATAAGTCATATAACTCCTCACCACTGGGTAGGTTGAGTGTGGTTTATGGACATTATAATTTAAATACCAAGGAGGCTGGTATTGAGTTGCTAATCCTTAATGTACTACAGGTGTGCTGCAAAAATACAACTGCAAGATGGCAGAAAAACAATTTTCTGTTTGTTTCCTGCATTCATCAACCATTGATGAATGTTTGCAATGGATGCAATGGCAGTGTTCACACAATAATGTTAACCAAACAGTATAATGATTTCAACAGTAATCCTGCCCTCTAGAGTCACTACTGACTCAGAGAAACAAAGGAACAATTCCAATTTGGTATAAGGCTGCTTCATAAGCTCCTACTGACCATGGCAAGCTATATGGTTTTAGGAAGTATTTCATTTGTGGTTCTGTAGATCGAAGGCTTGTTGCTATCTTATGGGCTAATTTTATTACAGAGAGAAAGAACTTTTAAACACTCAAAGCAGCACAATCATCTCATTCTGCAAAAGGTGGAGTTGGGAAAGAGAGCTATTAGTTACTAAGCTAAAGGCCACTGATGGGCTGTGTTTACTCAACGTGCTTAAGCCGTTTATTAAATTTATTTTCTGAGAATCAAATGAGCTGGATTTGTACAATATGTTAAAGCTTCCATGCCTCTAGCCCCAAGGTTAAGATAATAACACTTAATATGTACTGACATGATCATTACACTACTTGGTTAACTACTTGATATTGTGTGAATACCACCATTGCATCCATCAGAAAGCAAGATTTCAGGTGGCAAAGTTGTATAATCATAATATAATCTCTTAACCTTAGCATTATTACTTGTTTTCTGGAATACTTCCTTATGTACTGTCTGCAAATAATGATCTGAATCTGCCTGATACCCACCTGGTGCGTTTCCATCTAAGGAGAAAGTATATTTCATTAGCAGCCAACAATCCAGAAAGCTAAAGGAGAGAACTGGAGACCTTTGCACCAGTGACCTCAGGATTTATCCAGAAGGCAAATGACCCCATTTCCCCTACCAAGAGGAAGATTGGAAAGAAAGATCTGGTGCATCTCTATTGCTGCATTTTCAATGGAATCTTTTCTTCCCATCGAGCCAATAGAGTATTTCCACAATGCTCAAGAAGTTCAAGAGGGCTTCTAGAAGGGACTTACTTGAGACCTCCCACCCAGGAGGAACCCCTTGTACCTGAGTAGACACAGGCAGGCTCGGAAGCTGATGGCCAGTCGACAGAAGCCAAAGTGCTGTTTCCCCTCCATGTCGGTGAGGGCGAAAGTGAAGTGCTGGACTGTGGGGCATTCCTTAGCCCTTGGAAATAAATGGGGAAATAGTATCAATGAGAGATATTATGATGGAGAAGAAAGCAACCCAACATCCTACAAAGACTGACCAATTTATCACAGCATAAATTGTTGTAAGGTAAAGGTAAAGGTTCCCCTCACACATACGTGCTAGTCGTTCCCGACTCTAGGGGGCGGTGCTCATCTCTGTTTCTAAGCCGAAGAGCCAGCGCTGTCTGATGACGATTCCATGGTCATGTGGCCGGCATGATTAAACGCCAAAGGCGCCCGGAACACTGTTACCTTCCCACCAAGGTGGTCCCTATTTTTCTACTTGCATTTTTACATGCTTTCGAACTGCTAGGTTGTCAGAAGCTGGGGCAAGTAACGGGAGCTGACTCCGTTACGCGGCGCTAGGGATTCGAACCGCCGAACTGCCGACCTTTCTGATCGACAAGCTCAGCGTCTTAGCCACTGAGCCACCGCGTCCCCAAATTGTTGTAGGCATTGCCTATTTTGTTATGTTAATTATATTCCTTAATTCATGGGTAAATTATATGCAGAGCTGATAAATTCCCCCATTCTCCCTTTCATCTACATAGGCACACAGAAAAACACACAAACACGTGCATATATGTAGGTTTTCCCTCCTGGGAGCAGGAAAAGAGTTGCTCTTTGCCAAAGACAATTCCTGTTTAGCAGGTTGGGACAAGCATGGTAGAGTTTGGGATAGGAATGCATTTGCATTCAAGCCAAGGTGAATCCAGCTCCTTTTCAAAATTATAACTGAACATGTGGAGATTGGAGAATGAAGGAAACAAAAGCAGCATGCATACTCTCCTCTCAATTGAGTTTTTCGTAAATTTAGGTGAATGCTGAACAAAGCTGAAATGGAAACATGAATTCAAAGTTTCAAGTAGGAGATGCATTTCCACCTAAACTGGATACAGATGAGAATCCTACACGGAATGTATTAGAGCAGGTGTGTCCAAGCCATGGGCCATGGGGCATACGTGGCCCTGAATAGCTTAGTAATGCAGCCCCACAAGATTTAAAAAAATAAAAAAATAAAATAAAGGAAGTTTGTTATTTGCATACATTAACTATGTTATATATTTTATATGTGGCCCAAGACAATTCCTCTTCACTCAGGGTGGCCCAGGCTAGCCAAAAGGTTGGACATGCCTGCATTAGAGATTTATAAAATCATGCACAATGGGGGAAAAAAAGGATAATGGGAAGAATGTCTCATAATGCTGAGGACCAAGAAATTTGAAAAATGGCAATTCAAGACATACAAAAAGATGTTTTTTTCACTGTGGGATAGATACAACTTTGGTAGTGTTTGTGGATGTCTTATAGAGGAATTTGGAGATAAGGGGATCTACCCGTTCTTATCCTATTAGATCTCTAATAAGCAGTGTTTAATACCACTAATCATGGAATCTGTCTGTGCTGTCTGTGGGAATTGGGGAAACTGTTCTGCAGTGGTTTTGCTTCTTCCTGAATTGGTGGACCCAGTAAGTATTGATGGAAAAGAGATAAAAGTGTGCTAGATTGGGGGTGGGGGTGGTTCTGGAGTGCTACAGATACCTTTTCTTTTCAAATCATGACACTTGTTTTGCCCTTTAAAAATCCCCCAAGATTCACCAAGCAATCAAATGAATTGGTTTGAGAAATTTGGGAGATAGAGTGAGGATAGCACGGGGCGTGGGGTTGCTAGACTATAACCCAAAAGATGGCTCAATACCATTTGTGAGCCAAGCTGCTGTGTAATTAATTGGTACAAGATGAGTAGAGAGTGAATGGTTAAAATGGCATTAAAAGAAGATCAGTGGTGGTGACACTATGTAGAAGCAGCTTGCCAGTGAATATTAATTGCTGGCAGGTGAGGATTCTCCCCTTCCTGGTTGTTCATGGGCTTTCATTGAGGTTGGTTGTAGGAAGTCACCAGTGAACCCTTACTTGCTGACAGTACTTCCACTCTCCTGTTCTCTTTGAACTCTTTAATGTAGATTTTCCCCAACTCTGGCTTGAAAGTGGAGATTTCCCTTCATTCTTTCAATTGAAAAGCACTTATGAGATGAACATTTCCCCACTCTGGGAGGAGCCTTGTTCTTTCTTCCCCTTCCCTACATTCAGTTCTGGGGAGGGAGGGTGCCTTCAAACCAGAATAATGACTCATTAGAGACAGAGGAAGCACCCTTTCTAAAGTGTCGACATATCTTCCTGCAAGGAGTGATTGACCAATCCATTCTAATGAGAACTATCTGTTTTCAGTAGAGACAGAATGGAAATAGACAAAGCTAGGTCTAACTAGCAAGGTGGAAAACTCTTCCAGTGGATGAGAACTTTCTCTTCACAGTTGGTCTTTTATTTTACCGGTAGTTTATTTCCTGTTTAAAGAAATACTGCTCTAAGATCAATAACTGAACCTCGGAGACTAAATTTACCTGATCTGGACTACAAAAATCCAGAAGACCATAGCCAGTACCCAAATTTAAGAGTATTTTCTACTTTTCTAATGTGACTTAGCAATCATATGGAGATTTCTAGTCCAAATCTGAAATGCTCTCCCACTGGTTTAGTAATGTGATTTTTTCCTGAATTAGATACTGATTTCTGTCTCTTACAGAATTATTGATAAACAGTGACATTTCCAATAGATCAGAGAACAACTACATCTTCTTTTTCATTATTGTTAATGTTTACTGCCAATAGAATTTAAGGCATTAGGCACATATACAGCTCATTCATGCAGGAAAAAGACATTGTGAATATTTTGTTTCTCCCTAAATGCAGCTTGTTTCAGTATAAATCTGTTCACATTAGGGCCAGTTTAAAGAGTTAGTAATGAATAGAAAAAGACACTTTGGTGCAGGAGTTTAAGACATCAGATTAGAAACCAGGAGACTGCGAGTTCTAGTCCCATTTTAGGCACAAAACTGGCCTAGTCCCATTTTAGGCCAGTCACTGTCTGTCAGCCCTAAGAAGGGCAAACCATGTCAGTAGATGGAAGCAAGCTAAGGGTATAAAACAGAGGGTACTGCTGCCTGCTTTTCTGATCCTGGGGGTGTTGGTGGTAGTATGTGCCTTGAATCAATGGGGATTTGGGGCACATGGATCTACTCATAGGCTTACACACCTCCTTATTAGCTAATGCGCACATCAGGATAATTGGATTTTGAGTGTACAGGCCTTAGCTAATATAGCTGTAATACAGCCAACAGGTGAATTGAGTTTATGGATTCTCGGTCTGATCTAATTATTGATTTTGTTAGTCAGTGGATAGATTTGGTTGACAAGTCATTTTACAAAGCAGGATTTTATTGCATGGTGAGCAGGGCTGTTTTGTTCCTAGATCATTTTATCAGCACAAAGGCCTATTACTTTTAAAGCATTCTGTCTTTTCCTCCTCACTCAACATCTGATTTTCAGGAGTCCATCTACAACAGGGCTGTCAAACTCCCGGCCCATGGGCCGGATGCGTCACGCACTGGCCACACCCACGCCCGGTTTAGCGAAGGGGAAAAAAGTCCCGATATATCACGTGACGCCGCTGTGACGACGTGAATTTGACACCCCTGATCTATAATGTTAATTTAGAGCTGGGTGTAAATGAAACATTCAAACCTTGTGTTGCCCTGGGCTGCTAAAGTTTGACCCTGGTTCACACATAAACAGACAGAGACCAAGTGATGAATCTGTGTATTAGAAAAAGCAGAGTGGCCAGCTTGCAGAAATCAGAAAGCAAAATTTTCTAGTGGCAGAAAATTTCTCATTAAATCTTTATTAAAGCAGTGGTTGATTTAAAAGTCAACAAACTTAAATTGCAACAGAGCATCTTTTTCATCTTTTTAAAATGCATATCCATATCAACTGGAGAATTCCCATTGCTTACCTCTCTATATCAAGAGGGAAGCAAAACTTGGGTAGCATCTGGATTGATTCCTATAAGAAGAAGGAAATATCTTTGATCATTATATCTCAACAGTGTCTCACAGAAGCACAAAAAAGCATAACCAGGAAATCACTTGCATAAAATATGGAACATTATGCAAACCTATCCATGAGTACTTGGAAGGAATTCCCAATTACTGTACTGAATTCGATTCAGACTACATTATTTAAATACCACAAGTTAGTCCTGTAGATTTTATCAAAGAAATGTTTTATATTTTATAGATTGCCCTCATCAGCCAGTTGCATCTCCCTCAGAAAAATTTCCTAAGGATAGGGTTGTTATGAGATCCACCTGTGCCCACGACAAAGAAAATTCTACTCCACCACCCTGGTTTCAGAAGTTTATGTGATTATTCTTCAGGAACATATATTTATGGTTGAACACATAACACATTATTTGAAAAGATAATTGATCACCTTCTTATCTTTAACAGAGCTCATATCAGGCAAGCTTTTGAACATTCTAACCGTCCTGCTTGTCTTCTGGTCCCATTTAACTATGAAAGCCAATGCCCTGGGCTAGTTTAATTTCTGGGTGCAGGTTCATAATATACAATGATAAATCAGAATCTCAAAGAAATAAAGCATGTCATGAACAAACTACAGCCTATGGCATGAATGGCCTTGAACTGGCCTTAAAATTATTTAAAATAGATATATGCTGGGGATTATAGCCTATAGGACAGTGATGGCGAACCTTTTTCTTCTTGTGTGCCAAAAATGGGAGTGCGAGCGTGCGCTAGCGCACGTGGATGCCAGCACACAACACCCCCGTGTGCCGCACTGCACATACACGCATCCCTGCGCATGTGCCCCCCATTGGGCCGTTTTTAACCCTCCGGAGGCTTCAGGAGGCTTCCCTAAAGCCTCCGGAGTGCGAAAAACGGCCCAACGGGCAAATCGGAAGTCCGTTTCCGAACTTCCAGTAGGCCCGTTGGGCCATTTTTCACACTTCGGAGGCTTCAGGGAAGCCTGGGGAAGGTGAAAACGGCCTTCCCCAAGGTCGAAAATCAGCTGGCCAGCGCGCGCATGTGCACTGGAACTGACATAGGGCAACGCCTCGCGTGCCCTCAGATATGGCTCCGTGTGCCACCTGTGGCCCGCATGCCATAGGTTCGCCATCACGGCTATAGGATCTTACAGGTAGTCCTTGCTTAACAACAGTAATTGGGACCAAGAACTGCTGTTGCTAACTGGCATTGTCACATAATGTCACGCTTTACAACCACAAGTCTTAGCAATGGCAATTCCAATAGTGTCCAGTTATTGTTGTTAAGCCAATCACCATGGGTCGTTAAGTAAGGACCTTACATGCCCACAACTTCCAAATTTGCTTATGGGAAGCTGGCAGAGAAGGTTGCCAATTGTGATCACATGACCATGGGACACTGCAATGGTCAGAATTTTTTTTTTTTTATTAATCAAATTTATGTAACTGACTATCTCACAAAATGTGACTCTGGGTGGCATACAACAACTGAACGACAACAAATATAAGCCTAGTGCCCAGATTGTGGTCACATGACTGCAGGGATGCTACAATGGCTGGAACTTTGAGAATCAGTTGTTAACTACTTTACCACTCATTCAGTGTTAGCTGTACTTGATTATCTAACTGACAGGGGCAGCAAAAATATAGAAAAGTAGAAAAAAAGAGCTTAGTCCTCTCTAAACTAGCATTCTGTTTTTTAGCACAACTCATACATGCAT
>QLTV01001007.1:2143949-2172464 GCA_003457575.1 Thermophis baileyi
CTGAGTTGGGGCGAAGGACGATCCTGGGAACACAGGCCGAAGCTGTGAGGTGGGGGCGGACGATCTGCGTAGGCCATGGCACGCTCAATCAAAGGCCTCTTTCCTGGCCTAATCAGGCTCCCTTCACTTCGTAAAAGAAAAATATCTTGAGAAAAACGCTGAGCTAGGCTCAGTGTACAGAACACGACCGTTGTCACACACACACACCCCTAGGAGTGCTAGGGGTGTCTTACCCCCACAGTATTTTTTCCAGATAGTAAGTCATCTGTGTATCAAGTTTGGTTGAAATTGCTCGAGGCATTCCAGAGTTATGCTGAACATACACATACACATATCCATTTATATATATATAGATTTATAGAGGTTTTGAGAGGATGATGGTTTTATTAGGATTACCACTGGGAGAATATATAGATTGGCATAGTCACCATCGTCACCTCAATTGGCTTGGAAAGATCTGTAAGAATGGTGAGGTGGCAATCATGAGGCATTTCCATTCTGGACTCTGCACACAGTTCAGAACCATGTTTATATCTGTTGGATAACACAGTCTGATGTAGTTTGTTTGTGGCTCCACTGTATTTGAAACTGGAGCAAAGCTGGTACCTTTGCGCATTGCCATGGCTCAGCTGAATATGTTGGCAACATGTTCCTCATTTGCAGGAAGGCTTGCCTCACCCCACTTCTCTGTTTCTGGGTTGGTATTTTTCAATAGGAAAGATGAGTTGATACGTTTCTACTTTCTCCTCAAGCTTCCCCTCATTTGGCTGTTTTTTCCCCACATGGAGAAACAAATCAATACAGCATGAGTGAAGGACATGGATGAAGTGTTATACATGCCAACAATTATATGTGTATATGCAAACTATTTTATTTCTCTTTTAGATGACTGGGAGTAAAAGCAGCTGGGATGGGTATGTGATTTTTGTTGTTATTTTGTTCCTTGTTCTAAGGTTCTGAGGTTGGCTGTAGTCAAGAGGGATTAAAAAGTAGAAATGTTCATGGAATCAGAATTAAAAGGGGCCATTCAGGGCATTGAGTCCAGTCGCCTAAAGGTAAAGGTTCCCCTCGCACATATGTGCTAGTCGTTCCCGACTCTAGGGGGGGTGCTCATCTCCGTTTCAATGCCGAAGAGCCAGCGCTGTTCGAAGATGTCTCTGTGGTCATGTGGCCAGCATGACTAAATGCCGAAGGCGCACGGAACGCTGTTACCTTCCCACCAAAGGTGGTCCCTATTTTTCTACTTGCATTTTTACATGCTTTCGAACTGCTAGGTTGGCAGAAGCTGGGACAAGTAACGGGAGCTCACTCCAGTCGCCTACAGGAACTCAATTGAAAGGTTTTCAATAGATGGCTACAGAGGCTCTTAAAGATATTGAGAGAAGGGAAGCCCATCTCCACCCCTCCATCGTAGTAATTAGTTTCACTGTTGAATTGCTAAGACCATTACATTTCTCCCCCATAGCATTCCTTGGGGATTTGCCTTCCTGTAACTTGAAGGCATTACTTTATGTCCCGCTTTTGAGACTGTATTATGTATTTATTAAAAATTCAATTCATTCAATTGTCAAAGCTCTCTGGACATTTACAATAAAACAATGGTAAATGGTAAACAACGGTAAAAAAAAGAACACCACTTGGTCATCTTCATGTGAAATGCCTTCAAAGACTGAAAAACACTCTCTTCTTCCTTCAGTCTTTTCTTCTCTTTTCGATTTTAAGTATGCCTAATCATCATCATCTTTGATTCCATTTCAATGAATTTGAATTGTTCCTAATGTGTTGTGACCAGAATAAAGCATAAGACGGGGTGTGACCAGTACAGAACAAAGACCCATACCTTTGTTGGATTTAGAAGTTACAGTTTTGTTAAAGCAATTCAATTCCTTTTTTGCAGCAACTTTACAATACTTACATATAGTCAATCTGATCTACTCCAACTGCACGATTCTTGTCAGACACATTATTGCCAAGTCAGATATTTCTCAGATTGTATATGGATGTTGGATTCTTTTCCTAAATGAAGTGTTTAGCATCTATAACATTTAAACTTCTTTTGGTTGTATTCATCCAATTTTAAAGCTATCAAGATCATTCTGTGGGGTAGGTATCTTCTACCAAATGACTAATAGGCGATGATTAACCAATTTTGTGTTCATTGGAATGTTAGTAAGCAGTTTTGTTATGTCTTCCTCTAAGCCAGGGGTCTGCAACCTGCAGCTCCAGAGCCGCATGCGGCTCTTTGGGCCCTCTGCTGTGGCTCCCTGTCACCCTGTCGCGGCAGAGGGATGAAAGAGCCATCATTCTGTCATGGCAGTGGCATGGCCGGAGCCTTAGTGCGGGAGCGAAGCGCCCCTCTACTTGCCTTTGCTCAACAACAGCATTCCGCCTTCGTTGCAGTACATTTGCTGTTGCCGCCAGCAAAGAGGGCTGGGAGAGAATGGCAGGGGCGGATCTTGCGGGGTGGGGGCCATCCCCCAAGCCTGGACTTCCTCCTCCCTTGTTGGCGGGGCCAAGAGAAAGAAGGGGGCGGTGTGGGGAAGCGCTCCCCTCCCCTGCCAAGCACAGAGCACAACAGCCCAGTGGTGGGGGGAGGGAGATGGCCCGGCAGAAGCGGCCCCATTGGCAAGTGGGACAGCAGAGAGGCCTGGCCCAGCTCTCGCAGCAGAATGCTGTTCGCCGCCTTTGAAACATGCTGCTTTCTGTTTCCTGTTCCTTCCCTGGGCAGCGATGGCTGGGGCTGTGGTGGTGGTGGTGGGGAAGCAGAGGCATCAGGGCTGCTCCCCCCCCTCAGCAAGCCGGGCCTGGAGGAGCACGGAGAGTTGCAGGCGAGCGTCGGAGGGTCAGAAGACGCGCTCCGACGTCACCCCAACACGCGTTTCCAGTGCGCACTTCTCTGTCCTGAAGTAGGATTGAGTGGGGAGAAGGGAGCAGGGGGAAGGGTAGGAGGGAAGGAGAAGCCCGGCTGGCTTTCCTTTGGCGTGGAGTGGGGGGAAGACCCAATACCCCCTCCATGGCCTGCCTGCTGCTCTTGCAGTGCCTTATGCAGCACAGTGAAAGCTAGCGCGCTTCACAATGGGGGTCCCCTTCCCCTTCTGGAGCCCATTCCCTGCCCCACTCGCCTCTGACAACACTTTCTCTCTCCCCCCCCTTCCCCAGAAGTGGCCGCCCGCCATTTCCCGCCAGGCAGAGAGAGAGAGAGAGAGAGAGAGAGAGAGAGAGAGAGAGAAGAAAGAAAGAGAGAGAGAGAGAGAGAGAGAGAGAGAGAGAGAGAGAGAGATAGATAGAGAGNCGGGAAAGAGGGGGGGGGGGGGGGAGGGAGGGAGACAGATTCGGCTCGATTCGGCCCTTGCCAAAGATGCTCACCCATCAGCCAGTCTCCTTCTCTTTGTGTCTGTCTGTCTGTCTGTCTCTCTCTCTCTCTGTTGTGTGTGTGCATATCTCTCTCGCTCCCTGTCTCTGTGTCTCTTCTCACTCTCTTGGAAAGCTCTGCATGCTCTTAGGCTCTTCGCTACCCATTTTTCTTTCTTCCTTTTGGAAATCCAGGCTGGCTGAGGAATGAGCGCAACCCGCGGCGGAGGCTTCCCTCCTCCCCCTCCTCTCGTGACCCCCTGGCTGGCTGTGGCGGGGCCGGGAGGGTGTGCATTAGAGGAGGAGGGGGAGGAGGAGGGAAGCTTCTGTTGCAGGTTGTGCTCATTCCTCAGCCAGCCCGGATTTCTAAAGAAAGAAGAAAGAAAAACGGGTAGCAAAAAGCCACAAGGAGAGCACGCAGGGCTTTCTGAGAGAGTGAGAAGAGACACAGAGATAGGGAGCGAGAGAGAGCGAGATACACACACACACACACACACACACAGACAGACAGACATAGAGACACACACAGAGAGGGGGGAGACAGAGATAAAGAGAAAGAGATGAGAGAGAGAGACACAAACACACACGCACACACACACACACAGAGAAAGAGAAATGAGAGAGAGGGTTATAGGGAGATAGAGAAAAAAAGACAGAGATGAGAGAAAGAGAAAGATGAGAGGGAGGGAGGGAGAGGGAGTTAGAGAAAAAGAGATGAGAAAGAAAGATGAGAGGGAAATAGACAGAGAGAGATGAGAGGGAGGGAAGGAGAGAGAGAGGAGAGAGGGAGAGAGATAGAGGGAGATACCTATTTCCCATAGAAAACATAACACGGGGAGCCACAAAACCTGGGTAGGTGTGGCTGGGGGGTCATGTGACTGGGTGGGAGTGAGTGATGTCAAGTTGGCCACGCCCACCCAGGTTTTGTGGCTCCTGTTGTTTTGTTTTCTGTGGGAAACGGGCCCAAGTGTCTCTTTGAGTGTTTAAGGTTGCAGACCCCTGCTCTAAGCCATTGTTTCTCAAACTTAGCTGAATTCCCCAGCCAGCATGTGGGAGATGAAGTCCACACATCTTAAAGTTGCTGAGATTGAGAAGCATTGCACTAAGTCAGTATCCTGATTGCAAAGCTTCCCAAGGTAGGAGCTAAGAACCTCTTGATTACAAATAACTATATAGCAGAATTTTGTTGTAGAAAGTAGTCTAGGGTAGGTCTAATAAAACTGGGCTTCAAAAATCAGATTATGTTGTTGGACGTGAAATGTTTCCAGGTGGATTTGCAGGAATAATTCAAAATCCTACTGTATGTGGCTCCTGGGTTGCCTCCTAGGGATCTTTGAGAACATCTTTTTCACATGGAAGTAGCTTGCTCTACTCTTTCCAGTGGAAATGCTTAATATCCCCTGTCAGAAAGGAAGGAAGGAAGGAAGGAAGGAAGGAAGGAAGGAAGGAAGGAAGGAAGGAAGGAAGGAAGGAAGGAAGTTGCGAGTTGATTGATTACAGTGCCCAAATGAATTACCGGTAATATGATTACAGTTTAGAGTGGTTGCCCAGAGTTTTGCAGCTCAGAAATGGTAGCTCCTAATTAGATAATAAGTCATCATAAGGAAGGGACTCATCTCGTGCTAAGGGAGGGCATTCTTTCTGTCCACTTCAACCGCAGTATTGGAGTTGAGGAGGTTTTGGATAAGGTGCCACTTTTCTTTCCCAATTTTCTTTCCCAATTCTCCCTCCTGGTGCACTCCCCATTCCTCCTCCCCACTTTATCACAGTTGTCTGATACCAACATTCTCACCTCCCTCTCCCCCTTCCTTTTAGCTTTTGAAGGACAAAATGCAATGCATGGCAAAGCTGAGGCCTCCCAGGAAGGGAGGAGGAAGAAAGAGAAAGATTGGGGGCAAGCAGGACTCGACTTCTGCAAATGTGTTTGCAAAGCTGACTCCTTCCTGTTGCAGATGGGACTATGGTGGGGAGAGGGTGATACCCTTAGATGCTTCTGATTTAGAAGCCAAAACACCTCTCCCTCATTCCAGTTCAAGCTTTAAGGCTGCATTGTGAACATGGCACCGGAAGCCGTGGGTGACATGGAAAGTCAATCCAGTTTCTCAGGAGAGACAAAAGGGCACGGGAGCCCCATCTTTCCTCCTTCCTCCATTTCTCACTGATTCAGTTCAGCTTCTCCTTTTGTTTTTTTAATGCAGTGAACAGCACATCATCCATTATCGGCGTCAGCTTTTTTATTGTTGCCCCAAGACAAGATAGCAAAAGGACTGTTGGGTAAACATCGTTACGTTCTTCCCCAGAGTCTGAGAATGTCAGTTGAAAAGGATTTTATTGAGATAAATAGTTACAGTTCAGCCTCCTGCTCAGTGCAGGAATTCTCCTACCATCCTTGACAGCTAGCCGCCCAATTCCCAGCTGAAAATTTTCAGCAAGGAGGGCCTTCTATCCCCCCACCTCTCCAGTTCCATCATTTGCAGCTATTATCCACAGGCAGTTTCTTCTAATATTTATCTTGAAGTCTTTTCATTTCAACCCGTTGGTCCTCCTTGATAGTTGCGCTCACAGGGAATGGGTTGAGACTTCCAAAGTGTGTGCTAATTACTGAATTAGGTGTTCTCTGCGGATATCCCTGCAGGGTATAGCTGCTGAGTCTGGAGGAGAAAAAGGTTTTGAGTTAAATCCTTTATAGTTCTGGAATGAGAATGGAGGGACATCTTAGTTATTTTCTGGAATCTGACTCAGGATGAGCAGTTGCAATGCCTGGATTGTTTTAAAATATTTATAAAAACACTCTAATTTCTCCCAAAGAATTATCGCATTGTAACAAGTCTTCTGGATTCACTGTATAAATGGGGCATAGCATCCTCCCCTCAGTGTGACTGCAGGGTCCCATGTCAAACTGTAGATCACATCATGACCGGCTGTAAACTGAGGGCATATATGATCCAGCTTCTGATTTCTTTCAGATAAACGATGGTGCACTTCAATGGTTAGATGGCCTAGATATAGATATCTCAATACGGATCTTTTAAACATTTTAAATATTTTGTACTCTTAAATCTTTTGTTGCCATTACCGCAGACTGGGGTACTGTTAGATTGGCAAATTATCAGGGATTAGCTGTTTAGAATTCTTTTTCTTTTATCTAAGTAACAGAATAAATTTCTATTTATGCATCCTTTCTGAGAAACTGGTTCATTGCACAAGGAGAATGGATGGAATACCATAGATACCACCTCCAAAATTGGTAGAAAAATGCCTTTGTAATGTCTTTTTCTTTTCATTGTGATGCAAACAGGGATCTGCAGCGGAGCTTTTGAAGAGCATCAGGCTAATATACTCCGGGATGGGAGCTATAACTGGTGCTCCAAAGGAAAGGCCAAGTTACAAAACTCTAGTTCAGCGGTTCTCAACCTGTGGGTCACGACCCCTTTGGGGGTCGAATGACCTTTTCACAGGGGTTGCCGCGCGCGCTAGCCCGCCATTTTGGTGCCACTGTCAGCAGGGGTGAAATGCTCCCGGTTCGGGCATGCCTGCGGGTCGCTGGACAGCCGGTAGCGACGGAAGCGGGAGACTTCGCCCACCCGCCCGGACGCCGCCATTTGGGTTCTTTTACCCTCTGCACATGCGCAGAACGCTTTGCGCATACGCAGAGGGGAAAAGTACCCAAATGGCAGCGTCCGGGCAGGTGGGTGAAGTCTCCCGCTTCTGTCGCTACCGGCTGTCCGGCGACCCACAGGCATGGCCAAACTGGGAGCATTTCACCCCTGGGGTCGCATTATTAGGAAGGTTGAGAACCACTGCTCTAGTTGGATGTCAGGACAAAATCCCAGGTAACCCGTGAAGTGATTGTTCAGCAATCAGACTTTAGTTTGCATTTGATGAAACCTGGAATAAGAGGTATTCCAGAGGTCAAAGAACCACTCCTGAGCTGATGAACCTACATTATTCTCTGGAAGAAAAGTTATTTTTACAGACCAAATTTTCAGGACAAGAAAAAGGGGTTTTTCCCTAATTTTACTGCTGGCAGTGTTGTTGTTGTTGTTGTTGTTATTATTATTTCCAAGGAGTTTTAAAAATGGGGCAGTATCATCACATGAAAGTCTAACATGTATCTCTATCTTGCTTCTAAGTGTACTGGAATTTTGATTTTATTATGTCAGTAAAAACTTGGGACAGAAAAAAAGTCATTCAATCAACATAACATTCAGAATCAGGAACCTCCTTCTCTATTAGACTGAAACGTTTGGCTGTGCTGTGAGCACCAGGCAAAATTGAGCAGGAGATTCTCTGCAGCTAGAACAAACAGATACGTGGCCTTAAAGAAACACATAGGCACAAGCTTTTGTGAGTCACTTAAAAGAGTTTTCAATAAGAGATTGGACCACCATTTGTCTGAAATGGTATAGGGCAGTGATGGCGAAGCTTTTTTTCCTCGGGTGCCGAAAGCGCGCGCACGCGCACAATAGCGCGTGCGCATAATAGCGTGCACGCATGTGCCCACAACCATAATTCAATGCCCCCCACATGCCCCACCCCCCCTGCGCATACGACCCCTCTGCTGCCCTGCGACCTCCCCGCCCCCCCTGGAGGCCCTCCGGAGGCTGAAAATGACCTCCCAGAGCCTCCGCGCGAGCCCTGTACTTACCTGGCATCCAAAATGGGCTGCGTGGAGACTCCTGGGAGGGGAGGCATGGATGGGGCCAGCTGAAAATCAGCTGGCCAGCGCACACATGCGCGCTGGAGCTGAGCTAGGGCAACGGCTCGCATGCCCGCAGATATGGCTCCGCGTGCCACCTGTGGCACGCGTGCCATAGGTTCGCCATCACGGGTATAGGGTCTCCTGGTCAAGCAGGGGGTTGGACTAGAAGACCTCCAAGGTCCCTTCCAAGTCTGTTATTTTATGTTCTGTGTTCCTATTAGGTTAGCAGGTTCATATGAACGTAAAACCAGGAGCTAGAAATAGTGACTCAGAAATAAATTATATGCAATAAATGTAGACAATGGCAACTGAATTAGCGGATCTGAATAGAGTTCAGGATCTTTCAAATAGCAATAGTAGCATATAGCACAATTAATCAAATAATGCTGACTTAGTTAACATTCACAGCCAGAGAGGAAACTATGGTCTTTATTCAAGCCCAAATTGCTTTAAGGTGCCTTGTGATCAGGATGAAGTTGCTGAATGCACAACATGAATTTGCCCCACCTAATCATGTCGAATTTGTTTCTCTTAAATTACAGATGGGTAATTTCTGTGTTAAGGAGGAAATAAGGTCCATGAACAATGCACACAATAAGGTAAGTAAAGGCTTATTTAACAAAGGTGTGATTTAAGGAACACATTTGTTGTAAGTGGATGAAGGCTTCTGAATTTAAAAATAACTTCTGATTCAGCATGCACTTTATAGTGTGAAGATTTATGGTCTTGGCAATAGGATTGTTGAAGATTATGTCAACTGTGAGATTAGTCACTTGTCAGTGTTAAAAGTAGTACTTTAAAATACCACAGTCCATCTGGTAAACTCTTGTGGACTTGGTGTGGTCAAAATGAGTACTTGTTAAATACATGTTTTCCCCCCACATGATCATGAGGATTAGAAAAAAAAATATTGGGACAATGAAAAACATTTTTTTAGCTATAAAACACACAACCCCTACCAATTTGCTTTGAGCTCAGGGCTGCTGTCATAAAAATAGATTTATCCCATGGAGACAAAATTGTATTTCCCTTCCCAGAATTGCCAGCTTGCTTTCCTTAACAGTAAAATCAGAGCTTGTGAAGTGATAAAAGAGACTCACCCAGGAAATTATTCCAGTGGCTCAGGAGGGGACGTTTATCTACTTCTCTATTTTCAGCAGTCTAGGGAATGAGTGCAAGGGTACATGGATGATTGGCAAGCACAAGATGTCTTTGATAAAATATGAACTTTATGATCAGTTACTCATAGGCTGCCTCTAGTTATTTTTGAGCTGCTGCACATGAATGCTCCTCCTGCCAGCCCTTTGAGGTAGTCCAAACAGGAAACAAAAACTGGGAGTACTAACAGTACCTTTATTGTAAAGTTAGAGTAATCTTGCAAGTCTGAAAGCACTTTCTCTCTTCCTTGCCTTTACTTTCCAGAAAGCTAGGAAGGATCCCTTCGGAGAAGCTTTCTCGTGGGCTCAGATGTCTCTTACCACTCTTGCCTAGGCTGCAGCTCTTCCTCCTGTTTCCCAAAGTTATTGTGGCAGCCCATTACACCCTCCCCTTGCACACAAATCTACTCACAGGTTCCTCCCCTCTAATATTCTGGGCACCATTATGCCACTGCAGCGTTAACCTGATTGTCAAAGTTAGTAGTTGGTTATATTATGACCAATACCCTAATACTTAAAAAATGGGAGGGAATGCTCTGTAGGCATCCTTGATTTTAATGGCTTTCATTGGGGAAAAAGCCCAGCTATTTCTCTGAAGTTATGGGTAACTAAGAAGTCCCTGGGAAGAGGAAAAGGTCCTAGCATTTGTGTTAATATAAGTGAACCACGATGACTACCGGTACTGCCATTGCCTGTTCAAGACGATGGCTGATAGAAAATCAGAAAGCAGTATTATGGAAACTGACAAGTCACTGAATCTATAATAAAGGACATTGTGCTGTAATGGCTGCTGAGCTCCATCATGCAAAGGATAGGTGAATTACTACCTACTGTGTGGCTGTGCACCTCAGTAATGCCACAAGGATGCCTTCAGCTTTTGGAACCGAGGTACATGGGCTCCAGTGGGTCCTTGTCAAAATGTCTGCCCCCTCCCCGTTTTTTTCCCCATCAACGTTGTTCAGTTGGACCTGGGGAACAAAATACTACACTTGCCATGTCTGTTTCTCATTCTGGCTCCTGCCATTCAAATAGGACTCAATGCCACATAAGGAACATAAACAAAATCCAAAGAATGGCACAGGTGGCGTCCAGTCACACTCTTCTTTCCAACCCACACAGAGGCACATTGTGATGCCTGACAGTCCATGGGGTAGTGAATTACAATGCAACCTCTTTGTACTGGGACAGCTGACACCAGATTCCACCAAGCAAGGGCAACAAAGATTGATGCTGCGAGAAGTTTTGATAAAAATGCAAGCATTCCTGATGCAGTGCTGTGAAGGCCTAGTTGAAGGGATAGAAAAATGTTGCCAAACTAGTCTTTTCTTGGTGGCTGACACTAGTGAAATATTTCTGCTAAATTTCTCCCTGTGATGGCATATTAATGATACCCACCCTTCTAAGACAGCTTTTGACAACCCTCCAAGCTCCAGTAGAATTAAGACTTCTCCCAATCTTTGAGGTCACAAGAGAGGACAATCACATACCCCAGAAAACTCACAAAGCCCAGATTTTTTTTTTAACTGCAGCTTTTTCAACAAATGCAGCAATACCTTTAGGAGGAATGAAGGGCAGCGAACCATTTACATGGAGGAAAATGAAGCACATTCAAGAATAATCCAATTAGAATGAAAGGTTAAATGAATTAAAGATGAGTTTAGGTTTGCCAATTTCATTCAGAGTGATGCTGCCAGAGCTAGCTAGATGGCCAAGTGGTTCCTTAGCATTTTAACTATCCTCCCTTAGTTAACTATTTAACTATTTCTTACCCTTTTAAACTATTCATATTGTTACAAATCTGACATTTTCATGCCCAAAGCAATAAACTTTTATTACTGTATCCAGCATCATTCTTGACAGAGTAGCACTGCCTTTCTATTTTACTTTCCTTATTGCCTACCGAGTACTTCCCAGCATTATTGTGCAATGGGTAAAGGATGCAAAGTGATTTTTGCATAATAACATCTTCGGTCATATATGGTTTTTAATGGTAAATAAGAGGGTAATAATGCAACAACTGGGAACGACCACACTTTGCAAGAAATGCAAACAGGTTACTCCCATTCTCTTTTTATTTTTAATATAAACCTGATCACTTTTACATGGCTTCCAATTAATGGGGGATAACAAACTTGAGGATCCAAGCTGCTGGGTTAGTGTACACACTTCCCCTCTGTACTTACAGGGACACCTTACAAAACTTAAAATGAGAGTTATATGACTGCCTCGAGGCTCAGTGCAAACCCAGCCACTTGTCACTGAAAATCAGAAGGAAAGATTTACAATAAAAGTGTCAAGGAATATTGAAATCTTATTTAGCACTCGGGGGAACCTGACTTGAGGCTATCATGAAAGAGAAAATAGACTGTTGATATTGCAACTTTATTCTCAGAAAAAAGGAAATGAGTGGGCAAAATGCTCCTACCCAAAACCTCTCCTTCTTGGAAGTGCCTGCTTATTTATATTAATATTCTTATTTGTATCTCAAATTTCCTCCCCAAGCTCAAGGGAGAGGGACTTTTCTTCATTTTATCCTAGCAATTATATTGTGAGGTAAGCCGAGAGTGGATTCAGTTGGGTCTCCCCTAGTCTAATCTAGCATCTTATTCACTGTACACACTGACCATTGGCATTACTTACACATATTCAAATATTTTGGGAAGGCACAAACTAAGAGAAGCCAAGATTTTAAGGAAGGCAAAATTTGCATCTTAAATAAAATAATGGTATTGTCCAGGATGCACTGAATTTTACCAAGCAGTATTTTCTCAGTTAATGGCTTCATTGGATTCTGGAGTTGAAAATGGTAATGAGAAAATGCTGCAGGGAACTCTGTGTAATTACCCCAAAGGAGGTGCATTATTAATCAAGTAGTCACACCAAGCAGGGAAGACATAACTTGTTCCACTACTCAAACCTGCTTGCTTTGCATTCTGCTAGTTCCCTCACCTTTGCATCTGCTGTGGGACTTTCGTAGCCCCAAATGCTTGTGTGAAATTGTATCAGTATATATATATATCAACAGTACCTACAGGCTACTCGAGTTAACTCTGTCTGACTCCCAAGTTCATCTCGCAGATGCCCATAAACCTACATCCCCTTTCCTTCATAATAGTAGTCCCAGACTTGAAGCATAGACATCAAGGAGTACACTACTGGGGACACTTGAAAGACCAGGTTTAGCCAATCACAGAAAAAAATCTATGTGGTTGCTAGGAGTGGAAAGCGATTTGATGGTATATAATCATCATCAATCAGGTTAAATCTTTAGAGTAAAGCAAAAAGAATCAATTATGCCTTTCCCAGTTCTGAGGGCCATACTGCTTTTCCATTTGGCGAGATAGCAGAGTGGTTATGAGATTGGACCAGGACTGGGGAGACCCATGCTCAAGTCCCAACATGGTCACTGAACATTCTGGATAAATTTGGGTCACTTGCTCTAGCTTACCTCACAATGTCAAGCCCCAAACAGAAAAACATGACCAAGGAAGGTAGGTTTGCAGAGTCTCATTTATCAGGTTTAATGCCAGTTAGGCTACAGTCTTGGAAACCATGTAAGTATACTCCAGCCTTCATTTATAGTGAATATGTTAAGAAAGGAACTCTGTGAGCTGTTCCATCCTTTCTCAGATTCCCTCACAGACAGAAACTTGCTTAAGAGATAAAGATGAAACGCCCATCAAATCCTTGACTTCTAAATTCTGAAAAACCTCTTTTTTCTTCCCTAGATTCTGAGAATGCAAGGGTTGCTGTGGGGATAAAAACTAGAGAAAGTCACCATGTATGCCACCTTGAACACCCGGAGGAAAAAAAATGGTATATAAATGCAATACATTAACAGACGGTGAGAAAGTCATGCATTTGAAAAGTAGATTTAAAACAATCTCTGAAACCAACATTAGCCTGAATTATTTTTCAGTAGTTTATTGTGGTGATATACAATTTTTTCATAACAAATACACTCAAAGGGGAGGGGGGGACTATGTTTCATGCTAAAGAACTGTGCTCCATTCCCCTCAACTACCCTCCCCCCCCATTCCATTAATCTTTCCTTTAAGCCCAACATGGATGAAGAAAAGCAAAACAAATGCAAGTTAGCACGTACTCATCTTTGGAAACAAAAACTCACATGACCACACAGAACACTCAAGACAGACATCACAGAGGGATGTGCATGAGATATTGGGCAGAGGGAAAAGAAAAGAGGGGACTGGGAGAGAGGATAAGATGAGAAAAATATGTTGGTTAGTGCTTTTAGCTAGAAACATTACCAGTGGCTGCCATTCCTGAATACAACTGAGAAGCCTGTTCTTCCTCCTCATACCAACACAGTACTCCTATATGCATGACTCCACCCAGCAGAATTTGAGATAGGCAGGCAGGCGGGTAAGCCTTAGAAGATTCCACCGTTAAGATCCTTTAGGCTAGCTTAGAATGTTCCAAGTCTATGCCAATGCAGGCAACATGGTCCAATATGGTTCAGAAGACTGGTTGGAATAAAGAGGAGGAGTAATGGGCAGGAAGAGAGAAGAGAGACAAGAAAAGAGTAGAATAGAGTAGAGGAGAGAGATCTTCATGCAACTTCCTCCTCTGCCTCCTCTTCAAACTCGCCTTCTTCAGCAGTAGCATCCTGATACTGCTGGTATTCTGAGACCAGGTCATTCATGTTGCTCTCGGCCTCTGTAAATTCCATCTCATCCATGCCCTCACCCGTATACCAGTGGAGAAAGGCCTTGCGACGGAACATAGCCGTGAATTGCTCTGAGATGCGCTTGAAGAGCTCCTGGATAGCTGTGCTGTTACCAATGAAAGTAGCTGCCATTTTAAGGCCACGGGGTGGGATATCACACACAGCTGTCTTGACGTTGTTGGGGATCCATTCCACAAAGTAGCTGCTATTCTTGTTCTGAACATTCAGCATCTGCTCATCCACTTCCTTCATAGACATCCTGCCTCGGAAGACAGCTGCTACTGTCAGGTAACGCCCATGACGAGGGTCGCAGGCTGCCATCATGTTTTTGGCATCAAACATCTGTTGTGTCAGCTCTGGTACAGTCAAGGCTCGGTACTGCTGGCTGCCACGACTGGTCAGAGGGGCAAAGCCAGGCATGAAGAAATGGAGGCGAGGAAAGGGAACCATGTTCACAGCCAACTTGCGAAGGTCAGCATTGAGTTGGCCAGGAAAGCGGAGGCAGGTTGTTACACCACTCATGGTAACAGAGACTAAATGATTGAGGTCTCCATAGGTGGGAGTTGTTAGCTTGAGGGTACGGAAACAGATGTCATAGAGAGCCTCATTGTCAATGCAGTAGGTCTCATCTGTGTTCTCCACCAGTTGGTGTACTGAGAGGGTAGCATTGTAGGGTTCCACTACTGTGTCTGAAACTTTGGGTGATGGCACCACACTGAAGGTGTTCATGATACGGTCTGGATATTCCTCACGAATCTTGCTGATCAGCAGGGTACCCATCCCTGATCCAGTGCCCCCACCTAGAGAGTGGGTAAGCTGAAAACCCTGGAGACAGTCACAGCTCTCAGCTTCCTTTCTTACCACATCTAGGACAGAATCGACCAACTCAGCTCCTTCGGTATAGTGGCCTTTGGCCCAGTTGTTCCCAGCACCGCTTTGACCTGAGCAGCAGGAATTGGGGAGGGGAAAGGAACAGGATAAAGATATTTGGTTTATTGTCTGCCATTTGCAATGATGAGTTCAACGAATGCTTTGACACAAACATTATTTTCACTTTCTCTCATACTTTTTTCTAAAGACAAGCTTCCTCAGGAATCAAATCATTTCCAGATGAGTAAAATAGAAGACTGCTAATGTGGATGGACTCAAGCCCTAGAATCCAGCTTCTAAAATTAGATTTAGGGGCAGGAACTTGGTGGGCATCAAAGAAGATATCCACAAACATTTGGGCTCTATGTTGCAGACTTCAGTCTTACCGCATCAAAAGTACTTTCCACATTATGGAACATTACTGATACTCTATTGTCAATCAATTCAAATTCTACATATGGTGTAATCTTTTGTAGCGTGCGCAGAATGCAAAGTAATACAGCAATAAAGGAAGGTGTTGCTGTGTTATTTTAGTTTCTTTCTCCAGACACACCTTATACAGAGAGTGGTTTGAATTAAGAGTTTCTTTGCAGACTTACTGCTGCTGCGGGGACACAGCAATACACAGCTTGGCTTACTAGAAATGTATTCAACACCTCAATGTTCTTCCTCCTCTTTACTCCAAAGCAAAAGGAAAAAAAAAATACTTTGAACATCTACATACCAGTGTCAATGCATATAAAAATCTACATAATGTTCTGAAACAGTCTGCAAATAATGTCCTAATAACTCCAAGGGCAATGAGTTGTGCAAGAGCCTAATTCAAATTTGACACCATAACTACACCAACAGTTAGTAGCAACTATATTTCACTTGAACGTCATACAGAAATACTAGTGTGATCTTGGCTCACTCTACTTTTGTTCCATTTGGGTTTCAATGTCACCGGACTGTAGAAACATAGTGACACTGATCATTGCTTGTTAAAGTGTTACTAAGTGATATCCCTAATGTGTGAAGTCTATTCTCCTAGCAGTAAAGACTTATGGACAGGGTCAAAAGAATAGTTGCTCAACACTGGGAAAAATTAAGACTAAGATACTCATGCACATCTTTGGAATAGCGGTAACAAAAATCATGTTCTCTGACAATTCCTGAATTGAGTCTTTCTCAACAGGAAGTCAAAACAAATCTGATTCAACAGCACTGAAATAATTAATTTCTAAACAACAGATGCTGAATTTGTAGTTTCTGCTATAAATCATATTATTTCAGATTTGTAATTAGTTGTAAATTAATAACTAATTAAAACAAAAAAAAAGAGCAAGAAGAAGCATGTTAAGGGAAATAGCTGCAATATGCAAAATTTCTGGTTTAACTTGACTGGAGAATAATTGCAGAGTAGTTCAACGATGATCCTTACCAAAAACAAAGTTATCAGGTCTGAATATCTGTCCAAAAGGTCCAGATCTTACAGAATCCATGGTTCCAGGTTCCAAGTCAACCAAAACAGCTCTAGGCACATATTTGCCACCTGGGTAGAAAAATAACTGTAAGAATCCACTTGTTGACAATCACAAACAGTTCAACACATTTAATCTAACATGCTATGTCTGATTAAGGTTTGCTTTTCGGGTTACTATGGTTTCATTGTGATAGCAATATGACCATTCTGTGATCAGGATTAAGCAGAGTTACTAACAGATTTAGAGAGAAGAAAATGGTTGGATTCATAAAAAGGACTGAAGTGACAATGAGATGATATACTGAACAAAACTGAAATTATCATATATGCAATAAACAAGCTAGGTAAGGCATGACAAAAAAAACCACCATCCCTTGTATCTCCACATTGTACTTTTGCTCAGCAAATAGCATGTTTCACTTGGGAACCAAAAAGGAATGTTTGTTTTATTTTTCCCATTAAAAAAACAGAATATATCTGATTTCAGGATAAAGGTGGGCAGAAAGGAGATAACATTGAACAGAATGGAGGCGGCAAAGAGAGATGTCTCTGGCACTCTGAAATGTAGGGAAGCTGACCTGAGGCTTCATTGTAGTAGACGTTGATCCTTTCCAATTGTAAGTCACTATCTCCATGGTAGGTGCCAGTGGGATCAATGCCATGTTCATCACTGATGACTTCCCAGAACTGTAAGTCAGGGAAAAAGACAAAGAATTAGTGACAGGACAAATCCTTCTGAAAACCAGACTGGTCCCATTTTAATGTTACGGTTCTACTGCATACTTGGATAGCCTTTATGTGGGAGTGCAGTGCGACATATCATCGATTTATCCTGAGGAGCTTGAATACTGGACTGGGCTCCAGTATTTAGCAGGGAGGGTACCATCTGGGTTTTCCACTAAAGGTACCAAAATCACAAAGCCCTTTTCCATGAGTCTCCAGCACAGCCTTGCAAAGCAGGCAGATATATTTCTTTACAGCTGATGGCATTTGTCAGTATGCACCTGTTGCCTAGGACAGACATAGGACCAAGGGGGAGGGATAGGTTAATTGCAGCATTGCACCCTACTTCAGATCATTTTGCCAGTTGAACGGCACGTATTGGATCTGCTACCAATTATCTCAAGCACCGGCAAGGCAAAGGTATCAATTCCTCATCACTCAACGAGCTCTCATCTGTCATCCTGACCTCCAAATGAATTTGTGAGACAGACATCATCCTGTTCCACAGAGACATCAACCAGTCATCTGATTCAGGAGTACGGCTTTCAAACTTTCTACCTTTACGGTACAATTTTTGAAGGCTCTAGTACAGTGGTTCTCAACCTTTCTAATGTTGCGACCCCCCGCGACCCCCGCCGTGACCCCCGCCCCTCCCCGCACGCGAGCCGTGCCTGCGGGTCGCCGGACAGCCGGTAGCCACAGAAGCGGGAGACTTCGCCCACCCGCCCGGACACCGCCATTTGAGTTCTTTTACCCTCTGCGCATGCGCGAAGCATTCTGCGCATGTGCAGAGGGTAAAAGAACCCAAATGGCAGCATCCGGGCGGGTGGGCAAAGTCTCCCGCTTCCATGGCTACCGGCTGTCCGGCGACCCGCAGGCACGGCCGAACTGGGAGCATTTCCAAGATGGCGGGCTAGCGCGCGCGGCAACCCCTGTGAAAAGGTCGTTCGACCCCCAAAGGGGTCGCAACCCACAGGTTGAGAACCGCTGCTCTAGTAGATAATCTAAGAGATACCCACTCCAGGCCATACTACATTTTGTGCAACAAGAAATTCAGTTTTGACACTCAGCCTACCCCAAACTCCTCTGTACTCCCAAAGACAGTTTTATCCAAATACAATGTGGGGGATGTCTCCTACGGTCCCAGCAAGGTTTTGGAAGACGGGATCCTGCTGCCTGCCCTTCATCATTTAAGCATCTGCTGCTGCCTGCTGAGGTTTCTACACAGACCATTAGACGCTTTTGTGCTTCATTGTGGTCTGTTGCCGTAAATCCGAAGTGTTCCAGGAACTTTTTTTTTAAGCCATGA
This sequence comes from Thermophis baileyi, assembly GCA_003457575.1. Lineage (NCBI taxonomy): Eukaryota > Metazoa > Chordata > Lepidosauria > Squamata > Dipsadidae > Thermophis > Thermophis baileyi. The sequence continues at coordinate 2,162,217 of QLTV01001007.1, forward strand.
GCTGGATAGGGAGAAACTAATCTTTTCTCCTAAAGCCCATGGATGCCAATAAATGTTTCAATCTCCAAAGCACCAGAGGGCAGGACAAGAAATAATGGTTGGAAACTGATCCAAGAGAGAAGCAATCTGGAATTAAGGGGAGACTTCCTAACAGTGAGGACAATTAACCAGTGGAACAGCTTGCCTTCAGAAATCGTGAGCGCTCCATCACTGGAGGTTTTAAAGAAGAGACTGGACAGTCACTTGTCTGAGATTGTATAGGTTCTCCTGCTTGAACAGGGGGCTGGACTAGAAGACCTCCAAGGTCCCTTCTAGCCCTATCCTATCCTAATTAAAAAATGTCCATTCTTAACTTTAATGTCTTATTTAACTGCCATATATCTGATAAAACACACCCACACCTCACCTGTCCACTATCTGAAAACTGCAGCTGGAAGTGATAACCTTTTGGGGAATTGAGAGGGTGAATGTAAATCTCATACAAGTAGTCCTCAACTTACAACAGTTTCATTTAGTGACCGTTCGAAGGTACAGCAGCACTGAAAAAAAGTGACTTATGATTGTTTTTCACACTTAACGACCACTGCAGCATCCCCCTGGTCACATGATCAAAATTCAGATGCTTGGCAACTGACCCGTATTTATGACGGTTGCAGTATCCTGGGAATATGTGATCACCTTTTGCGACCTTCTGACAAGCAAAGTCACCAGGGAAGCCAGATTCACTTAAGAACCATGTTACTAACTTAACAACTGCAATGATTCACTTAACAACTGTGGCAAGAAATGCCACAAAATGGAGGAAAACTCTCCTAACAAACATTTCACTTATTAACAAAAATTGTGGGCTCAACTGTGCTCATGAAATCGAGGACTACCTGTACTTTCTATAATCTTAAAAGCAGAGTTTCTCCATCACAGCCTCCAAATGTTCAAAGTGGGTTTACTCTCCTATAGACTCCAAGGATGAGCCCCCACCCACTGCAGGATCTATGCACCAACTTGTGTCTCCTCCTTTCTCGGAGAAATCTAGTGGATGACTGCAAGAATGGGATGCACAGTATGCTCAAGGTACTTATTTTCATACCAGAGAAGATTGCAACAGGGTACTGTAGCATAGTTTAATCAAAAATATAAAAACCCAATTAAAGTATTAAACCAACCTTAGGAATTCAACTGTAAGCTAAAGATTAGAGCTGATGTGTTTAATGATTAATTATTTATGATTCATATTTTTCCTATATAATATTTTGCATATCTGTATTTGGGGTTCTTGGTCTGATTGGGCAGGAACCCAGTGGCCATCATTTTAGCATACTTCAGTAAACTACTGCAATTTGTTTAAGGTCTCCAACTGTTTTGACTCATATAATATAGGACTTTTTTTCTACAAAAGCTTTCTTTTTCCACATCTCCTTGATATATATTTTATATTTTATGGGATATAAAAGCTTTGTAGATGTAGAAATATTTAGTTTAGCTTCTTTGTATCATAAATGCATTGTTTTTTTCAGATCAGTGGCACTTGGGAAGGTGAGGGAAACTTGTCTTTTTGCAAAGCCTTCTTTTAGCCACCTTTTGCATAAGAAGAGAAAGAAAAGATTTATTTTCCCTCTTAAGCTTAAGGAAGAATCATCGCTCAGTGGTAAGACATATGTTATTTTGCAGACATTGCTACGTTGAATAAGGGCCAATATGGCCTCTATCTGTAGTCCTGGAGAGCCACTGACCAAATTGTTGGCAATATTGAATTAGGCAAGTCATAAGCAAAACTGATGGATCAGAATGAAGATCTGCTGATCTTATGATCTTGTGTCATAATATACTGAGCTAGATGTACTGGCTCAAGGAAGCCAACAAGTGGAAGATGAACACAAACTACTTTTTTTTACTCATGGTGGCTTCACACACAGAGCTATAATTTACAAACCACCACCGCACTAAGCAAAAATCAAATAAACCATATTATGACTTAGCAGAAAATATGAAGTCAGCCAATTTAAACAAGAACATAGGGAAACTTCCTTCCTCCATTGGCAGCCAAGCAAAGAGATCTGTGGAACTCTTGAAATGTTTAAACTTTGAAGTGCTAGTATTTTCCCATTTTTGGCATATTAGCTGAGGATCCTGTCTCCCAGCCAGAGTAATGAATGTTGCTGCTACATAGTACTTAAAATACTAATTCTTATTTCAAGTTCTTGTGTTAAGATCTTAATTCTATCGGATCCTCTATCATAACAGGATTTAAAACAATTTGATCTAAAGTTGTTGTGACTGTACCTTAAATAGAGGAATTCAGAATACTCTTTATGTTAACTGTGCAGGACAGGACTTTTAAAGAACACAAAGCTGCTTGTAATACTGCACTAAATTATGTTGGCAAAGATGGCAAAATTGACTGTTTTAATTAAAGAGAAGAATCTATTTTTTTTTCTACTTGGAAACTGATTCTGTACCCTGCCTTATTTTTGCCAGTAGACTCTAGGAAGCCTTTCATTCAAACATGCCCACTTCCCCACACAGAAGTAGGGAAGCTCCCACTTTTGGCTGGCCTACTTCTGGGCTCTGCAGCCCAGACAGCCTGTACAGCTGGTTCTCACCACTTTGTGCCTGCTGCAACTCAGCTTTAAATGGAATCCCTGGGTCATACTTGTCTCTCTCACATTCTGCTGCAGCATGAGTGGCAGTTTCTATTTATACCAATTGCCAGGGAAAGCAGGCGGGGCTGGGGGAAGAAAGCAAGCATTTGCTGAGGGTGAAGACTAGGGAGATGCAGACACTGCGCATGTCCCTTAAAGTCCCCCTCCGCACGCACACCTCGGAGAAAACAACCAGAGCACTACGGAGAAGGAAACAACTGCAATTATAAATCCAGCACATGAGCAAATGACAGGCCTTAGCAGTCGCCTGGATTGCTGATGAGTTCTCGGTATGTCCACCAGGTGCTTGGGCACACGCCAGACAGTAGGGAAGGCTTAGCAGCAAGGACACTTTCCAGTTCAGCAAAACTCCTTCTCCAGTACTTCACTGCCCTTCAGGCTGAGAATTTACTGCCACTGTTTGTTCTCATTTTTCTCCCCAAATTAGGAAGAGAAATCAAAGGTTAGACTCTCCTGGTTGCAGAGAGAGGACTCAATAGCAAAATACAAGATTTAAGGCTGACAGAGCCTTAACGTTAAGAAAGACTGTTTATTTTGACCAACAATAGCCACTTCTATTTCATAGGCCAGATTCAACAGCAGTCACATGCAAGTCAGAGAGATGAAGTCACTTCTATTATGGTGGCAATAGAAAGTCCAGGTGCAGTTTAAACTTAAGGTGCAGAGTTCAGATGCTGCCTTTGCATGTGGAGAGCACACCAGTTCTCATTGCTCTAAAGCGGGGTGTGTGTGTGTGTGTGTGTGTGTGTGTGTGTGTGTCTCCAAACTTGGCAACTATGCTGGCTAGAGAATTGTGGGAGTTGAAGTCTACAAGTCTTAAAGTTGCCAAGTCTGGGGAGCCCCTGCTCTAAAGGCTGAAGCTTCTACTGATACCAGCTTGGTTTTGCAGACTGGAATGCGAGAGGTGGGGACAAATCCCATTACCAAGAAAGAACATTGAAAATTGTACACAAGCCTTTTAAGTTCTCTGTGAAGGGAATGGGCTGCTGTGTTTTTAAACCTCACAAGATTTAGTCACAAGTTTCTCTTTAAGAGAGGGACAGGGAGAAAAGCTGCTCATTTTGTTTAGAAACCTGTCACAGCATATTCTGTGAGAGGCCTTGCAGCAAGATAGCTGTAAAAGAGATGCATCAACCACATGCGGGATACCGGGAATGGTAGCCATGTGTCAGAAAGTCAAGGATGCCTTCTGAAGCAGTAGCTCAGTTGGTAACTGTCTCTTTTCAGGGAGATACAAGTTAACAGCTTGTGGTTATTCATAGACTGATCCAACCCCCGAGCTTTCAAAAAGTAAAATGAGCTGAGCAATGGTGACTCATCTTACTTCAGACTGCAGGGAAGGCTCCTATCAGGAAAAGCTCATTTACATAGCTAATAGGCAGCCAGGAAGAAGCACCTCTTTCCCCAATATTTATGCGAGGAGGAGAAATACACCAATCACAATTGGTGAGCTCCCCTTTGGTGGTGCAGTCTTAGGTGGAACTGCCCAGTTTTACCTGCTCTGTGATAGTTCAGCCTCAGCAGAAGTGTTAAGTGATCTTCTAGGAGGACTGGTTTAGTAACAATCCAATCCCTCCATGAGGGCAGGAAGGAGAAAGATCAAGGTTCGCTTTTCTAGGATATAAATAAATCTATAACATTCGTTCTTGATGTGAAGGATTACCTTGCTAACAAGGGTGGAGCACTTTTGTGGGGGAGGAGGAAAAGTTGTGCTATGTTTCTGATCAACTTCCCCTTTCCTTAGAACTGGTTGCTTAAGCCAGCAGTTTGTGGATACAAATTAACAGACAGGAAGCTCAATTTTCGAAGATAGTTGAGACCTGGCTCAACTTTCTAGAAATGCTGGTGAAAGACCAGATTGCCTTACAAATTCCACGTCAGCACAGAAGCCCCACTGTGGCCAGGAAGAATATATTAGAAGTTATCAGAATTAAGATGGAAGGTAGTTCTTGTATAATGATTAACACGTTTAGTGGCTATTTGCAGTGGTAATGAAAATTTACGATCAATCTTCATTTATGAGCTTTGCAGGTATGTAAAACAAAGGAAAACTGAAGTAAGATCATAAGCACAGCCAAGATGTCACTTAGTAACAGCTGAATTGCCAGTCCCAACTGTGGTTGCTAAACGAGGACTATTTATGGCATTCTAAGGCATATAGGAAAAGTAGATATCAGGTGGTTTTGAGTGTTTCCCTCCATACCTTGCCATTAGCTATATTGGCTGGAGCATGTTCTGGAGGGTACCTGGTTGACTACCTCTGATAAGAAAATATATTCCAACCCACTATTAGTTGCAAGAGCTGGGGTTAAGATATCAAGGGCAGCCAGGCTGTGGGAAGGGATCCCAAGGCAGAAGCAATTAAAACAGTTCTGAGGGGGCTTCTGGAAGGCAGAACATAATCTAAGAGGCATCCTAAAAGAAGTGCATGGCATTCAGATATACCATGTACCAAAGGAGGAAATGTCTTAAATAACTGTAGTGTATGCCATGCACCACCTTTGCATTATGTGGCATCTTACAAATGAGCTGCTGGGTTATATAATACTCCTTGTTTAGCCAGGTTCAACTCAACAACATATGTGGAGGGGACCAGGTTGGGGAAGATCGCTGGGAGGTTCTTCATAGTCAGATTTATGCACCAGAGTACACAGTTGAGCCTATTGCAGGGCAATTTCTTACTGCACTTAGTTTTGCACAAACTCAGATTATTGTAACCTGTGTAATGTAAACTAAGTGCAGTGAAGTCAGTCAAGATAATACCGAGCTGGCTGGATTTGCATCAAAAGCTCGGTGCAAATGTGCCTCTTGGCAGACTTCGGGAAAAGCACGAGGATCAATCAGTTCGCGCCCGGCAGAAACCAGACGGATGGACGCTCGCGTTGCCCCTCCCGTCTTTGCTGGGATTTCTTCAGACGACAGGGGACGGTGGAAGCCATGTTGGCGGCCGCATTGCAGAGATCCGCCCACTCGCGCCACAGGTTCCAGGTTAGAAAATGCGTCACAAAGCAAAAAGGGCTTATCCCAAAGGCTCTGAGCACCCAAGCCAGTCCTCTCTCCTCTGCCACGCCGCGCTTTCTCGCCATTTCCTAAACTCCCCCACCCTACGCACATTCCGGTAGGGAGCCATTACGGGCAGGCATTCCCGAGGAGGAGGAGGACGAGGACAGGAAGAGAGATCAGAGCAGCGAAATTTCCCGCTCAGCTCCACCGCCCTCTCAAGCGAATTTCGATCGCATTGCCCTTGATGCTCCCCACGCGCCTCGATTCCGACCGAAATGTTACTATTAAGCTCCCGGGAGGACACGTTAACACCATTCCCTTCCTTTGTCTCTCCGATCGCACCCTGCCCGAGAGCTAAGCTATTTCTCCGGGAAGAATCCCTCCACCAGCCGCGTTTTCCCCTCTAACCTTGGCCCCGATCTGGTTGCCGCACTGGCCGGCCTGCAGGTGCACGATCTCCCTCATGGTTTGCTGACGGTTGCTTGTTAACTGCACTTAAGCTCTACTTTCGACTTGACTCCACGTCTCTCTCCAGCTTCAGCCTGTTCCGGTAATGCGCCTTCGCCTTAAATGGGGCCCCGCCGGGAAGGGCAGGGCTAGTCTTGGAGCGACTGCGCATGGGCTGCAGTTGACTGCCAATGCCATTGCCACCACCCTTTCTCGACGCTTTGCCAGGCGGTAAGCGCGCTGTACGTGCGTCTGGCGCGTCTCTCCAGGAGCTGAAATGTTTGCGGTCTGCCCTGTCGACGTTCAGGCCCTCTTCGGTCAACTCCTAGAGGAGAAATACCCGAAGCCTTCGGGGCATCTCCGAAGACGATCTCTTCTGTTCGGGTTGGGGGGTGTACTTAGTGAGGCGCTTATTTTACTTGCCTGCGCGTGTTAACTGCAGCTCCTGCGGTGGGGTATTTATTTTGGATCCGAGGATGAAACAGCTTCGGAGGGGATGAAAAACCAAGGGACATCTCTTGCTACAAAATGAATAAAAGCTTAAGTAGACATTTAGCTCTCAGGATGGGATCGAGTTCAGTTTTGAGGAGATGGAGAAGATGCTTGTCTGATGTAGTAATGTCGTTTGCCCTCGTTTATTTATTTGTAATTTATTTGTCATAGCTGGGAGAAAATACGTACCTGGATTCAAGGAGTGGTGTATATATAGGTCATTTGAGTGTCAGCAGCCGTAAGGAAAAACAGTATTATATCCACTTTTGAAAAAAGCCTTCCATGGATTTACATATTTATATGTATGTATAACATTATTACATATTTATATGTATGTAGTCCAAGTTGCAGTAAACTATTTTGGGCAATGTTTGAAAGATTGGTATCTATGCAGGTAGGAGCACACTGCTAGCAAACAAAATAAGTGGATCCCAAATCTCGGAGGTCCCCGATTATCTTGATTCATTTCAATTTGAATTCACTCCAATCAAGTGTACCTTGCTCTATTGCAGCGTTTCTCAACTTTGGCCACTTGAAGACATGGGGACCAACTCCCAGAATTCCTCTGCCAGCCGAGCTATGCCTAAGACTATGCTGGTTGGAGAATGGTTCAAGTGGCCAAAGCTAAGAAATCCTGTTCTATTGGTTAGCCTTCTGCAGAAGAGGGATGCGAGGACAATAAATCCCCTGTACCAGTTAGATTTTTCAGCAGCTTTTGGTACTGCTGACCACAATATTTTAGATTGCTTTGTGCATTTGGGATAGGGGTTTTATTTTTATTTACTAAGATCATTACAGAGAATTACATTGTTTGGCCCTGGTCCCTGTGCTTTAGAGTCCACAACATTTTGTCCATAATGCTGTTTAACATATTTACAAAGCTAGTAGGAATTTGGGCAATGAGACAATCTTAATACGTAGTTGACATTCAGGTCTATTTTCAATAACATCACAGACAGGATGTTTTAAAGCAGCATTTGGATGCAGTGATGTATTAAAGGCAAATACATTGAGGTTGTCTCACTTCACAAGACAAGAGGCTATAGGGACAGGTCATTTCCAAGCATAGAAATTGGGGGACATGACCATACAGACTGATTTCATTCCCTAAGAACAGATTATATTTCTAGGTAGCCCTAAAGTCATTTATCATTTAAGATCCATGTGACGACTTTAGCCAGAAGTGTCTATTAACTATGGTTCTGAAACACTGCACTGAAGGCACTGCAGCAAAACCACAGTGGTACTAGAGAAGCAGAACAGTTAGGTATTCTTAAGGGTGCTGAGAATTGGGAACTCCTGGCCTATTACCATTTTTCAGCTGGTATTCCCATTACAGAACACCCTTTTCTGGATTGGGATAACCTTGTTATTATATCATCCAGGGTTTAATAGCCTTGACTTGGATTTATCAAGATTCTCTATGTGAATCTATCCTTTTGTGTGGTTGGAAGCGCTCACAATTTTGACGATTTTTTTTTTAAAAGAAACCTGAATTATTAGGGGAGTGCAAGAAAAAGGAATAGTCTGGTCCTCTCATTGTCCCCAGATCTGTTCATCTGTCCAGAATGAGCTATTTTGAACATAGAATAATAAGAGATGGAAGGGACCTCGGAGGTCTTCTAGTTCAACCCCCGCTTGAGCAGGAGATCCTATATCATTCCAGACAAATGGTTGTCTAGTCTCTTTTTGAAAGCCTTCAGTGATGAAGCACCCACAACTTCTGAAGGCAAGCTATTCCATTGGTTGATTGCTCTCACCGTTAGGAAATCTCCTTAGTTCTAGGTTGCTTCTTTCCTTGATCAGTTTCCAACCATTGTTTCTTGTCTTGCCTTGCCTTTTGGTGCTTTGGACAATAGGTTGACCCCTCCATCTTTGTAAAAGCCCTTCAAATATTGGAACAGTGTTATCATGTCCCCCTCCCCCGATCCTTCACTAGACTAGCCATGGCCAGTTCCTGTAACTGTTCTTCATATGTTTTATCCTCTAGCGCCCTTATTATTTTTGTTGCACTTTTCTGCACTCTTTCTAGAGTCTCAACATCTTTTTTGTATTGTGGTGACCAGAACTGGACGCAATATTCCAAGTGTGGTCTTACTAAGGCTTTGTAAAACAGTACTATTACCTCTACCAGTACAGTACCTCTATTAATGCAGCCTAGGATTGCATTGGCTTTTTTGGCTGCCGCCGCCGCACACTGTAGTCCACTAGGATTACTTGGGCTATGGCTTTATATGTCCCTTTGCTCTCCTGTAATTCAGCTAAAAATATTAACCCTCTCAGAAAAAACATTTCCTGAAATGAAATACAGGTAGTCCTCAACGTATGACCACAATTGAACCCAAAATTTCCACTGCTAAGTAAGACAGTTGTTAAGTGAATTTTGCCCCACCTTTCTTGCCACAGTTGTTAATTGAATCACAGCTGTTCTTAAGTTAGTAATGTGGTGGTTAAGTGAATATGGCTTCTCCATTGACTGTTTGTCAAAGGTTGATCACATGAGCCCTGCAACCATCATAAATATGAATCAGTTGCCAAGTGTCCGAATTCTGATCACGTGACCAGGGGGATGCGGCAATGGTAGTTAAGTGTGAAAAATGGTCATAGGTCATTTTTTTCAGTGCCATTGTAACTTCAAACAGTCACTAAATGAATGGTTCAAGGATTAGCTGTAATATTCAGCTTCCTTCAGTAAACCAGTGTTGGAAGAACTATCCTGGGTTCAGTTCCAAGTGGGGAAAAAGACACTGGAAATATGAAGGCAGTTTGGAAAGATGGTTTAATGGTGGACAGCAGGACCACATGGTTTGAGGTCCTGAGGAAAAGGGGAATCACATGCCTCGAAGATGTTGAAGAAGAGAAGGGAGTTGCTGAGAGCCCCTGAGTTTTTTATACCCTCTGTTGGGCCCCACCTCAGAGTTTCCTGTTCCTGTATAAGAAATGCACTCTGATTGGTGGGTCCTAGCAGGGGGCAGGGGTCCTAGCTAACTCTGTAGGCTTTTGTCTGTGTCCCAGACTTGGCTGATGTAATCTTCTCAGGTGCCATGTGGTGAGATGGCTTTGGGATTCCTATTATGGTTCTTCCTGTAGATCTTTGTTATGTAGAATAACTGCCCATTGACAAAGGTGTGGGGGGGGGAAATGAGTGAGTTGGCTCTGGTCTTAATGGTCCATTGACAAAGATGGGGGCTATTAAGAGTAAGTCTTTCCTGCCTAAAAACATGTTTCTCCATTTCTAATCCAGGGAAATATAATATTTTGCCTTTTTAATATTTCCTAAAATATTTCATTCCTCTAGAAGGGGGGGTAGGTGCTAACTTCCTACACCAGTAAAGAGAGTAACAGTGGCTTATGGATTTCTAATGCTTGCAACCTTTCTTCTAAAGAAAAACAGTTCCACAAAATAGCACCTCAGTCTGTATTAAGCTGGATGAACAGAATGGTACTGCATACTTATGTGATAGTCTGTTCAAAGGGTATTAATTACCTGAACTCCAGAGTATCTATTATCCATTATTATCATATTACATGCTGGCATCAATGAAAGCCTGAATATACAGGAGGAAATAAAAGAAGGGCAGGAACTGGGATTTGTTTTAAAAAAATAAAATTGTACATATTTTCTTTTTTCTTTCCTTCCTCCCTC
>QLTV01001007.1:2187406-2258483 GCA_003457575.1 Thermophis baileyi
GCATTCCATTCAAAGCAACGTCTGAATACCCTTAGGCAAAGCAGGTAGAGTTAAAGCAGTAGAGACCCCTCCCATTAGCCAGAATGCAGATTCTAGCCAATACACAAGTGTGAAAATGTTTTCTTTATCAACTGCTCTGGGAACCGGATAAACATACATTTCTCTGACCATCTTCTGTTATCCATTGAAGTGAAACATCCCACATTGCCCCTCATAAACCTTCTCCAAAAGTGAAGAGATCTCAGGATGATCCACTGCTCTGGGAACCGGATAAACATACATTTCTCTGACCATCTTCTGATATCCATTGAAGTGAAACATCCCACATCGCCCCTCATAAACCTTCTCCAAAAGTGACGAGCTCTCAGGATGTTTGGCGCCTGGGCATGGATAGTAAATCGTCCATTGACACAGGCAATGCTAATAAATCAAACCCAAGGCCCCCCCTTCTCTCAACTGAATGGCACGATCACTCTTTGGGATCTGACAATAATCCTTATACAAGTAGTTAGGAAAAAAACTAGTCATACGTTTCCATACAGTATGTACGTCATATTCTGTGCAACATGTATATTACTCTGGTGTATGATCTTATATCATGATATATACCGTGTTTCCCCGAAAATAAGACCCTGTCTTACATTTTTTTGAACCCTGAAATAATCACTTGGCCTTATTGCCATGCACTCAAAAGCCCGATTGGGCTTATTATCAGGGGATGTCTTATTTTGGGGAAAACAGGGTACATATTACACACTACACTGGCACCAGCGAAATTTGTCATATTAATCTGTTTGTGATATTGTGGCTATCTAAATTAAATTAAATTGGCTATCTAAGCAGAAAATCAGAAACTATCTAGTGATTGAAGTCACCTTCCTAAATACCCTTATGTCTAGTTTTTTCCAGTTGTGCTCTTAGATATAAAGCAGGGGTGAAATTCAAAATTTTCCCCTACCGGTTCTGTGGGCTTGGTGGGCGTGGCAGGGGAAGGATACTGCAAAATCCCCATTCCCTCCCCACTCCTGGGGGAAGGATATTGGAAAATCCCCATTCCCTCCCCACTCTAGGGCCAGCCAGAGGTGGTATTTGCCGGTTCTCCGAACTACTCAAAATTTCTGCTACCGGTTCTCTAGAACCTGTCAAAACCTGCTGAATTTCACGGTTTTCACCCCTGATATAAAGGCTTCTCTGAAGAGGCTATCTGAGGAAACAAAAGCTAGCAGGATTTGCCAAAAGATGGTCAGTTTACCAGATGCTTTAGGGGGCACTGTTGTACCACATTTAAGAGCCAGGAGATTCTCACAAGTGCTTATCTGCTTTCTGACCACAGACCAGGCAACCTGCATGTTTGGTTTCATACTGAGTCTCTTTTCCCAAGTTCCCAGATTATTCTTCTTATAAGTCTTTTTTTCAGCAATTCTCTTGAGAAAAGAGAGAGACATTTTTTGGACTTGCCACAGCAAGGTGAGAATCCATTACTGAAGAGAATTGAAGCCAGTGATGATCAGGACCACTTCCTATTTCTCTTTCTTCCTCCCCATGCAAGAGCCATTGAGGAAGGGACAGATGGTTTTGTAAAAGGACTGAATTGATTGCTTGTATAATCTTTTTGAAATGCAAAAAGACTCATTTGAACTGGGAATTTTAACAGCACCAGCCATTAGTTTGCATTACACTTGTAAGGCAAGTAGGAAAACCATAGACATAAAAAAAGTTTAATTTCAACCAATAGCTTTTCAGATCCAAGGTTAGGATTACAATTAGGATGGCAAATTCAACCCTGGACATTATAAGAATTCTCTGTTTAATGGGGAAAGAAAGTGGCATCTGAACTGCATCCTGACAATCTATTTTTTTTTTAAAAAAATGTGTCAGAAGAGAATGTGCCAGTTTGCTTTAGTGATTAAGGTACCAGGCTAAATGGGAAGATGGTGAGTTCTAGTCCTGCCGGAGGCATAAAAAGAGCTGAGTGATCTTGGTCTAGTAACTCTCTCTCAACCCAAGGAAGAAGGCAAGGGAAAAATCTTGCCAAAAAAACTGCGGGACAGACAGGAGTTAACACTGACTCAACAGCACCAAAACAAAAACAAAACATCCCCTCTGCTAAATAAAATGCAATGATAAAATAAAATAAAATAAAATGACAGGGAACTCAGTTTTTCAATTAATTGTTAAAACTTGAACATTCAAAAGTACAAAGGCAATTTAGATGCTTTTAAAGCAGAGGTCTTCAAACTTGGCAACTTTAAGACTTGTGGACTTCAACTCCCAGAATTCTCCAGCCAGCATAGCATAGCTGGCTAGAGAATTCTGGGAGTTGAAGTCCACAAGTCTTAAAGTTGCCAAGTTTGAAGACCTCTGTTTTAAAGGAAAACAAGAGTGGATATCATGTGTAGTACCAGAAGACAGCACCCAAGGCTTTGCAGACAGCTTCTGTCCAAAGTTTAAACCAGATATTCTTCCAGAGGGAATCATGAAAGTGCTATGAGAAGCTAATTAATTAACTAATTAAAAGCTTCTGTGTAATTCTGGGCTTGGCTCCTTCCAGGCAGGCTTCTGCCAGGCAAGTAATTTTACTATGTCTGCCTTGGGAAAGACTGACAGATGTAAGTTAGAGCTACCTGCTGTTGAAGGAGATCACCTTGCCTCTTGCGTCTTGGCAAAAATCAATATCTTAGCCAAAATGCTTTTAGTCCATAGCAGCGTTTAAAGCATCAATTCATTGATACAGCTGGTGGTGGGCAATCCAGTTTCCATAGTGCAAAAAAAATGGGGGAAAGAGTCTTTTAGAGTGGTGCATATCTCAAATTTTAACACAGAAAGGTGGTATGTTCCACTAACCAAAATATTTAGAAGCCTTGTGTAGATGTCACACAACACATAACCTTTTAACCAAGTGTGCTTTACGAATTCAGGCTGTCGTATAGTTTATGGCTTAGTATATCAAGTGAACTCAGAAAACTGGTTAAAACTGTGATTTTTAAACATGGGCTACAGTGTCTTGGGAATGTACCCATAAGATAAAGCATTTTTAAATTTGAAGTGAAAATTATTTGATAGTCCTTTTGAATATCGTGAATTATACTCACCATCATTGCTAGCCAAATAGGTTTTCAGATTTCTGAAGGACTACAAAAGCCTGTCAAACCTGTTTGAGAAGACATGACAACGGGAGGAACAAAAGAAGCAAAAATACTCTAAATGCAGAGCAATGATGTTTGACCAACTTACATTAAAGCCAGAGGTGGGTTCCTACCGGTTCTTTAGAACCGTTAGTAAACTGGTGATGACGTCACGGAACCGGTTCTTTTGGTGTGTTCTGTGGGTGGCACCATTTTGGATTTTGCTTCTGCGCATGCGCAGAAGCAAATTTTTGCTTATGCGCAGAAGCTATTTTTTGATTGCTGCGGGGGTGCACGTGCGCGCAAAGTGCACACGCGCGCATGGCACGACCCTGAGCGAACCAGCAGCAAACAGATCCAGAACCCACCCAATTAAAGCAGCATAAATTGCAGACTTTCTCTAACCTTTAATTTCATTGTTTTGTGTTTGACATTTCTGGGGGATGTTCATTCATTGCAACTGCAGTGGGAAAAATGAGAACCAAGTAGAAAGGTCAAGAGCTGATTACCACCCCAAGGAAGCTGCCTAGCAGAAGACCTCTTTAAAATGAATGGGAAAGTTCTTAAAATTGCTCTGGGATAATGGTGATTACTCAGACATCCCAAAGAACTTGTATTATTGGTATCAAAGAGAATCTTTTCCCAAGGCGTCAACTTCACCCCAGTTATGAGTCTTCCCTGTCTCCACAGGGATATATCCCAAGCAGCTCTCTGTGCCTGAGAGAATGAATGGAAGGCCAATCCTAGAAGGAGCAGACTTTATGGGTTGATCAGGGGTGAAATTCAAAATTTTCCCTACCAGTTCTGTGGGCGTGGCTTGGTGGACATGGCAGGGGAAGGATACTGCAAAATCTCCATTCCCACCCCACTCTGGGGCCAGCCAGAGGTGGTATTTGCCAGTTCTCCGAACTACTCAAAATTTCCGCTACCGGTTCTCCAGAACCTGTCAGAACCTGCTGAATTTCACCTCTGGGGTTGATGATGATAATAATAAGGCTGACTATGCGACCAACCATCATAATAATAAAAGAAATATTTCACCTTTCTGCTTACATCAGCATAAAAGCACTTAAAGAGTCTTGCACAATGAAACAAAATACAGATGTTGACTTGAACAAGTCTTGTGAGTTGAAGCTAGTAGTAGCTGTGGTCTCCCTGTTAATTATGCAGCTATAACATCAACTCTCATCAAGTCTTTAAGCAGCCAATTATAGCACAATTTAAGTGCAGGTAGTAAGAACCAGAGGCAGCAATTTAAAGGAAACTGTGTGGAAGAGTCTAAGGGCTACTGTGGATTGGTAGTGATGCCATTAAAGTAGGTACAGCCATGGTTTCCTTGAGTTAGGAACAGGGGCATTTCATGTTGGTTGGTTTACAGTAAAATCCCAAATGAAGGGTTACGTGGTATCTTCCCCACCCTGCTATTCAACCACTGAAATCAACACTCATCAACATTGAGCCACATGATTTCTGGGAATCACATGTTGCATCCTCCCCATTTTCTAGGGCAAGAATGCCTTCAGAGTTGCAATGTTCATTTGCATTAAACTCCTACACCAGCCTTCTTCAACCTCCCAAGCTTCAGATTGGCTGGTAATTGTGACAGTTGCAGATCCAGACATCTGAAAAGTCTCCCAGCATGGTAAGCACTGGGTCTGTAAAGCTCTTTTGTTTAGGCTGTTTGGCCATGTAATTAAATATTTGCCTATTCAATACCTATTGATTTTTTTTCTTCCCTTCCATCAAGATCTCAGGTAGAAATGTAGTTATGCAACTATGGCTATATAATTACCAGAAATAAACCAGGAGATTCTCTACAATCGTCTTTTTTAAAGTGTGGTCTGAGGACCCCTGTGAGTTGTCCAAGATCCTCTCCAGTCTGAAAAATCTTTTTTTTCTAGATATTGAAGATATTTGCAAAAATTTAAAACAATGACACTCTTCTCATTATTTTTATTTGTTCTAAAAATATATGTTTTTATCATGAAAAATATTTATGTTAATATCTAATGGACTTAATATTGTTATTTTACATGATTCTATTAGGAATGCATCAATTTAATTTTAATGTGGTAAATATCAATACAGATACTGAAGCAGAAGCTCCAATACTTTGGCCACATGATGAGAAGAGAGGACTCAATGGAAGAGGCTCTGATGTTGGGAAAGATTAAAGGCCAAAGGAGAAGGGGATGGCAGAGGATGAGATGCCTGGGAGACAGTGAAGGATGGGGGGAGGAGGGGGGGGACTGATATGCTATGGTCCATGGGGTCATGAAGAATCAGACATGACTTAGCGACTGAACATCATCAAAATAACAGTAAATATAACTCATACTAACAAAAACCTTTTGAGGTTCTTCCATAATTTCTAAAAGTGGGGTCTATGATTTGACATAAATATTATTTAGAAGAGGGCTTTATGACAATTATAGACCCGCTTTTGACCTATTGTATCCGGCTGCAATAGTTACTGTTAGATGGCAGGAAAGCTATCTAGCAATTGTCTGGATTTCTTGCAGCTCAGTTATGATATATCCATTCCACCGAATTTCCCATCTCACACCATGGAGGCATAGAATCCAACCCCTTTTTTCACACATACCAGTTGCTTTGTTTGTAAAGCCTCTTGTGGTACAGTATAAATTTTGTATCCCCCTAATACTTGACTGTGTTATTTGCTTAAGTGAAATGGTATTCATAACTGAAGATTCCACCAATCATCTCTAACTGGAAATATTTATTTCATAGAAGTCTTTCTAAGTTTACTGGCACCACTGCCTCTTCTACACTAGCCACTGGCAATGAGTTCCATTGGTTAATTGTGCGTTGCCCTACCCTTTTGTGAAGAAATAAACCAGGGATGAAATTCAGCAGGTTCTGACAGGTTCTGGAGAACCGGTAGCGGAAATTTTGAGTAGTTCAGAGAACTGGCAAATACCACCTCTGGCTGTCCCCACAGTGGGGTGGGAATGGAGATTTTGCAGTATCCTTCCCCTGCCACGCCCACCAAGCCCGCCCACAGAACCGGTAGGGAAAAATTTTGAATTTCACCCCCGAAATAAACCGGGAAAACAGACTGCATTCCATCCAGGTTAGGAAGATGGGCCTTTTCTTTGTCACTTTTTTTTTTTGGACTGCTTTTACAAGCTCAGCAAATCTCCAGCGGCTGATTAGGAAGGTACTTCTTTCTGCCTTCTTAGCTGGAGGAAATGTGAGGGAGGCATCAGGATTCAGCAGGAATACAAAAGATTAGTTGTTCTGCAGTATCACTTGAAACCTGCCTCTTGAAGCCAGGATGGAACCACCAATACAGATTGGGAGGGTGAACAAAGAAATAGCCCAGACTGCCAGAAAAAAAAGAAGAAAAAATCCCTTTAAAACAGGGATCTCCAACCTTGGCAACTTTAAGACTTGTGGACTTCAACTCCCAGAGTTCCTCAGCCAACAAAGCTTTGCTGGCTGAGGAACTCTGGGAGTTGAAGTCCACAAGTCTTATAGTTGCCAAGGTTGGAGACCCCTGCTTTAAAAACATCTCCCCAAGATCTTTCTTTTTTCAGATAGCCTTATTGAATTGAAGGGAAGGGTGAAATGGGGTCCTGAATCTACAGTTCCAAACTGCAGCATAAGAGGAGCGTATAAGGAGTTTTGAAATGCAAGTCAACTGCACCATTGTAAAATACAGTCTGTGCTCAGGGAAATGAGACCACACTATATGCAAGAAAAAGGTTGCCAGCAAAGTTCCAAGTCAAATACATATCAGCTACATTTGCACAAAAAGCTTAACAATGGGTTTAGCATGTGATACAAACCCCTGAACCTGACCAATAGTGACTAACTTTAACCCAAGCAGCCTGGCATTGTTCTGGGTTCCACTGACCTTCTCTGCTGAGGCCCATCTTGAAACCAGCCAAATCCAGCCAACTGCAGGGGAATTTCCAAACCTTGCCAGTGCCTATGTGGAGAAAATGAGCGGGAGTTCCAGAGCAGCCTCTCCCCCAAAAGCAACACCTCTTCATTGTTGCTATTTGTGAGATTTTATCCCACCTTTCTTCCAGAAGCTCAAGGTGATATATTTTGCACTCCCTCCTCTACCATTTCCCCCCACTGTAAGCATTCTCTGAAGAGTCATTCCCTAAGCTTTTGTCACTGAGGAAGGACTTGAATGGAAGTCTGTAAAATCTGTTGTCATTTGTTATGTTGAAGGGAAGGCAGGGACTGCATTGACTTGAAAGAAAGGCAACACAGACAGATGTTTTTTGCCCACTCAAGGATGGCTGAAGGGCATTTTAACTCCCTAGACAGGAAAGGCCCTACATCTGAAGGCATTGGCTTCTTTCCTGCCACTGATTGAGTCTCAGTAGCCATCAATAGACTATACAGAGGATCTCTGTTGCCCTTCAGACAGCAGGCCCCACTCATTTACGGCAGAAAAAGCAAAACTAGAGCTATACCAGCCAGGTTTTACAGGCTGCTCCACCATGTCTGAGAATTGTAATTCTCAGTGGCTTTTCTACAATTCCTGACTAGTTGCTTTTTGTGTTGCCAGTTCCAAGAACAAAAGTTGAGGCTATTTATTACGTGCCTCATCCGTTATATATTTCCTCTTCCACCTCGTCTATTGTGTGCTTCAGTGCTCATCCTGAATCGACTCCCAATTTACTTCCTGAGGCAGCTTCTGGATTTTATAGCCAATTCTTTTCCCCCCTCATAGTTTCCATTTCAGGCTCAGTTTTCAGTTTACAGTATTGGAACTGCATTAGACTGATAGGTTGGCTGTGAGACTAGTCGAAGCGACATCAAAACCCTACGTTACCAAGACACTGGGATGGGGGGGGCGGTTTCCGAGAAAACCTGCTTTCCTTAGGATGGAAATGAACTGGAGAGGGCAAGACCTTGTGTCCCTTATTTTAGAAACTGGGAAAAGCATTATATGAAAGAGGCAAGGAGTACCGCAGAACTCTTCCTTGCTGCCACCCAGGATTCCAGAAGTTTCTTAGCTTTTTCAAGAGGACAAAAAACAAAAAGTCAATACTACCTGTTAAGATGAAAGAAGTAGCACTGATAGGAAAACTTCCTTTCAAATCCCTGCAGCTCTGTTCTTTCTGGTGCTTCTTGGCTGGACTCTGTGCTTTGCCTATGAAAAAGCCTATGTAAATGACTATAACAAAAGCAAACATCAGTGTTTGTCCCTACAGTGAAACAGTAGCTGTGCTCAATGCTCAGATGGACTTGGCAGTGCCAGCTTGGGTCTATTTCTACTCCCATCTTGGCCCCAGAGATCCCATGCCTCTCCTTCCCCCAACAGCCTCAATCTGTAGATAAAGGAACCATTCAGCATGATCTTAAATGGAGGCCGAAGTTCTCCCAGAAGAGAAGATTGCAATGAAGAATGACAAATTGGGGGTTGAGAGAGAGTCGGGCCGCCAAAGGCAGGCATCTTGGCTATGCTATTCAATTCCCTTGTGAGGGAGGCACAGGCTGGCTTGTGCTCTGCCAGGACTTGCTGTGGGTATTATCTGAATGGCTGATATATACAGAGGTCATGGAAATGGCACTTTGCCTGAATTATACAAGTGTGGAAAACAACAGCTGATTGTTGTTTTCCACACTTGTATATTGCAGAAGGCAAAGATTAAGATTCCTGAGTCCGATGTCTTCCATATGTTGGATAACTCTCTTAATCATCCAGCAGACTGGCTAAAGGGTTATTGACTTGGTCCAACCTATTTGTATGATATTTGGCTGGGGAAGGGTGGAAAAATGGAAACACAAGAAGAAATAACATTTCATTCTGAATCAATCTATTATCATTTTTATCTGTCTGTCTATATCTTGGGGGGGAAGAAGGGAGAGAGGGAGAGGGAGGGAGGGAGGGAGAGAGAGAGAGAGAAAGGGAGAGGGAGAGGGAGGGTGGGAAGAGAGAGAGAGAGTGTTTTAATGCTTCAGACTGTGAACAACTTTCATGGCATTCTCCCCACTTAAAAAACAAATGTGCTAGGGAAAGGAGCTCTCTGTCATCAGGTTTTGGTGTTGCAAGAAGTGTGATGGGAACATGTTAATTAGAAAAGTTCTTTTTGGGTAGGCTCTTTCTCTTGGAATCAGAAGGAAAATAATTGAAGCATTATTGTAGATTCCAAGAGCTTAAATGCTGATTTCTTTTTATGAGGATGCAAAGTCTTTCTTCACCAAGTTAAATTTTATGACTCTAGAAGAGCTGAAAAGTCATCAGTGGGAATCACTTTTCAAGCTGATTCCCCTGAGCCACATAGAGTAACAAAAATCCTCATCCTGGTCTCATAAAAAGGAAGCAAACTGCTCACATGCATTTTCTTGAGGTTTGCAAGAAAGCTGACAACCTTTTGTGGTGGCAAGTTATCTGAGGGAAGGTCAGTTACAGTAAAAATAAAAATAAAAAAAATTGAACAAAAACACTGACTGCTTCTAAAAGATTCCTGACTGACTTGCTGCCATCCTTTTGTTGCTTTTTAAAGCTCCTGTGATTTTGTGGTGAAAGAACAGCAAGTCAGCCATTGTGCAAGAAGGGTGCCTTCCCCATTTACTGTGACCAGGGTTGCATATGCTTGGTTAGATTGGGAGAGAATGACAAGGATATTCAGAAGTCAGTAGGAAGAAGATGTTACATCTTCGGAAAAAGAAATAAAGAAATAAGTCGTTCTTTGTATATATTTTTGTTTTCTGTATATATGTATATGTATACGGTATATATCTTTTTGCACCTCTCCATCTTTCTTCCTGATTGTTAGTTTATATGTGTATCTTCTGTAAAACAATAAATTATTCTTTAAAAAGGCAGTACATATCTGTGCTCTGCCTTCCCAAGGAAGCTCATAATATTGTAATAACCTTTTATTAAAAAAACAAATACAGGTAGTCCTCGAGTTAGGAATGTAATGGAGTCTGCCAATTACATTCGTAACCCGAGGATTTGTTGGAGTGAATCATGTAAAATGAACATGAAAACTCCCTTTCACCCACACATTAGCTAATTGAATGAGTGGGTCGTTAAGTGCACAAGGCATCTCAGGGTGGGGAAGGCCATGGGGGCGGCAGTGCTTCCAACCACACAAGGCGTCCCCTGACCCACTGAAATACCGCTTGCTCCCAATTGTTCCCCCCCATCCTGCTGCGCCGGGTCTTCAAAGGACTGGGCCTGTGGAGACTCACTTACCTTGAGAAGATGTAGCCAGCTGTCTCCTCTCTGCCGTGGTTTCTTTGCCTGCTCCTGGCGCTCCAAAAGTGGAGCGGTGAGAGCAGAGAGAGAGCGGGACAAGCGCACCTTGCTCAGCTTTGCTGACTCACCGAGACTGCCCGCTGCTTCTGGAGCGGCGGGCAGCCATGGTGAGTCTCCCCCAAAGGTTTCCAGTTTCAGGGCACAAAATGTTTGCAAGCCGATGGGACGCTTTGAGGCAGTGCGATTTCGCTGCCTCAAAGCCTCCCGTTGGCTTGCAAAGCCTTTTGCCACAGATCTCATCCAGGCCTTGGTTCTCTGCGAATGGAGGCCTGGATGAGATCCACGGCAAAAGACTTTGCAAACGGAGCCTTCCCTCTCTTTGCAAAGCCTTTTGCCGCGGATCTCATCCAGGCCTCCGTTCGCAGAGAACCGAGGCCTAAAGTACTGCGAGATCACACATCAGCTACTGATCTTCGCGTGATCTCGCGGTACTTTAGGCCTCGGTTCTCTGCGAATGCACCAAAGCAGGCAAAGAAACCAAAGGCTCGCTAGATCTTCGGAAGGTGAGTCTCCACAGGCCCAATGCCTATGGAGACCTGGCCAGGGGGCCCCGGCCCGGAGGCGGGGGGGGGGGGGAAATAGATAGGGTGAATGTTGCAGTGCCTCTGCGGTCGTTCGTAAGGGTGAATGACTGCCGTGGTGCTGCAACATTCATAGTCTTGGGACTGTGTCTTAAGTACTTTGCAGGGGTACGTTGCAACTTTGAATGGTCGGTAAGTGAACTGTCATAACTTGAGGATTACCTGTAATTAACTTACCCTACAAATTTAAACATCCTGCCACAATGAAAAAAAAATCAGGCACAATTGCTACTAAAATCCAGCATGGTTCATGCTACAAAGGATTTGTAACCATAGCTTGGCTTCAGGCACAGAATAATTAGCCTCATTTCATTCTCATCCAGGTAATGAATAGGTGTGCTGTAAATTACAAGTAATTGTGTCTATCTTTGCCACTGCAGTGGCCTGTCTGTTTCTATAGTTGCCAGCCGAAACAATATGAAAGACAGTATTTTTGAATTGATCTGTTTACACTCAGTGAAAATTGAGATATTTTACACCAGGGGTGTTCAACTTTGGCAACTTTAAGACCTGTGGACTTCAACTCCCAGAATTCCCCATGCTGGCTGGCCTCTCCAAGGATATCTGGGGAACTTGTTCTTCTAAACCACAATAAAGTCAGCCCCCAAACCAACCTGAGTCTGCCTTTCCTATCATGTTAGCTTTTTCCAGCACAGCTCCTTCTCCCCTGATTTGTATGTTTTAAACTGGCATTGGTTTCTTCCACCTACTTCTCAAGCTCAGAAGCCCACGGATCAGGAATGACAAAGCTCTCTCAAATCTCAGGGTAAAAACATCACTTTCCATCTAGCCAATTCACCTTTAGGTTAGGATAAGATCATTTTAAATCAAGGTCTGAGGCTTGAAAACATTTTGAGTATATTTTGAAACATCCGATTTCAGAGCAGAATTGCTGCTCTCAACCTGAAGCACTGAATTACAGACCTCAACATTTCTAGCCAAAATAGCCCTTGATGGTCGGGGAAGAAAAGAATTACAATTCATATTTGGAGGGCAGCAGGTTTAACGCTGGAGTAAATAGCTTATGTCCAAGCTGAAACTCCTTTCATCTCAGAATGTTTCTCATTCAATTTTTGTCCAGCATGAGAAAGTCTATAACAAACTAAGCACATCAGTGAAAAAACAAGAACTGTAACTTCATTTGTTTTTCCAAATTCCATAGCAGTGCATCTTGTGACATGTTGGCTACATATAACACCAGAATCTTTTTCCCAACAGCCTGTGGTCTCTAACTCGGGCAGCACAACCTGCAGTCCATCGGTTACAGACCACAATCTCCCAGGGATTGGACACTCCTTTTCCTTTGTGCCGGTTTATTAAGTAAGAAACAGACATGCAACCAGGGCCCAATTGACCCTCAGCTGGACTGCATTTGTTTTAATGGGTCCCCATCACAAACTGTGATTCCATTTCGTATTTTCTGCATCCCCACTTCAATTGCTCCACTTTCTTTACTCTGTTCCAGAGTTTGCTTCCACTCAGGGCTTGATTAATAATTAAGCTAAGTACACAGAAACACAAGGCTAACTCAAGGTCCTATCATTCAGCAGTTCCACAGTAGCTTCTCCTAGCTCTTTTTCATGTAGGCAAAGAACAGCCCTTCTCAACATGGGTTTCTCCAGTGTCCAGTGTTTACCCGCCAGGTAAAGGCTTGCATAGGGAAGAATTACAGGTAGTCCTCAATTTATGACAACAAATGGGACTGGAAAAATTGTTAAGTGGTTCAATCATTAAACAAGACATCACATAACTGCACCTGATTATATGATCTGTTTTGCTGTGATCATTAAGCAAATCTCTGTTTGTGATCTTCCCTGCCAGCTTCTCCATTGAGTTTGCTTTTTGGAAGCTGGCTTGGACAGTCACAAATGGTGATTATGTGACTGTAGGATGCTGTAACTCCTGTAAATATGAACTGGTTGCCAAGCACCTGGATTGTCATCACATGACTGCTGTGACATTTGCCACGTGTGAAGACAGTCACAAGTCACTTTTTTTCAGTGCCATCATAACTTTGAACAGTCACTAAAAAAATGGTTGTACTAGTCTCTGCTCCCCTCCACAATTTGTGGATCCAATAATATTTTGCCTGCTTGGAGTCATGTACAGGACCTTCCTGAGTAACCCACTGGAATCAGTGGTGCTTGTTTTTGAGTAGACATACGGTATGTAGCAGGTTAGGAAAAATAGAAGCGGACAAGCAGCAACAGTGGTGGGGTTTTGTAGGATAAATATTGGGGAGCCAAGATTTTTCAAGGGTCGCTTGGGGTATTTCTTTTAATGGAAAAAAAAAACGTAGTTTTTGTGCACTTCCTCTCCTCATGCCTCTGAGTTCAAAAATTGGTGGCTGTTAAAGAAATCTGTGGATTCTTTTGAGTGTTTGGTGATGCAATTTCCCTTTTGTGATGCATATGAGCAGAAGCAAACCAGTCATACCTGAACTGCATTCAGTGCATCTAAAAATACTTACTTTCAAGTAGGTTTAGTAGTGCAACTAAAGAGGTATTTTGTAAACATACTTTGGTAGGTTATAACTATCTCCCACTTTTAAGTGTAGTTCAAAACCAAACTACAGGCACCCAGAATAAGAATTTAATGGATATAAACATTGTTCCTCCCCTTTTTTTGCTTACTCTTAAGCAATCAATTTATTTTGTAATAGCTAACACCAACAAAATGTTGAAGCATCATTGAACTAGAGAAGTCTTTCAATTCTATCTCTCAATCGTTTTTTGGTTTCTCTGCCATCCACCCTTGTCTACTAACAATTAGTGAGCCTACTCAATCATTGCTAGGCAATGTTGTGAATACCCATCCTTCTTTCTCTTCTCCTTTTCTAAATTTGGACCTTAAATTTGTGAGTCCTTGTGCAAAGATTCCCTGAATCTGTAAACGCTGCTCTCTTATGCACAGAGGCTACCTCTATGCTTTCCTGCTTGCTTCATTGAAATTGCTAATAATTGGTAAGATTCTGTTCCAGGGGTGGGTTCTAACTTACCTCGGTGCCGGTTTGCTTCCTCCCGCGCCGCGTGGGCGCGCCTCATGGGTGCGTGTGCGCATCACGTGCGCATCACGTGCACATGCGCAGTGCCAACCCCCCCAAAGCCAAAAACAAGATGGCGACGCATGCGCAGTGCCAGAAACTCGGCTTCTGCGCATGTGCAGAAGAAAAAAAATCCGGAAAAAGATGGCAGCGCCCACCGACCGGACCGGCTCCATGACATCACCATGACGTCACCAGCAGGTTGCTACCTAAAACTCAGCTTCTTCAAATAAGCAGAAGTAAAAAAAAAAAAAATAAAAAATTCAAATAAATTCAAAAAAATAAATTAAAAAAAAAAAAGATGGCGGCACCCATGGACCGGCACCGACCGAACTGGATCCGTGACATCACTGTGACATCACCAGTGGGTCGCTACCGGTTCGGGCGAACTGGTCTGAACCGGGAGGAACCCACCTCTGTTCTGTTCATTAAAATCTCTTCTGAGACCCAGGTTCTTCTTTGGCCAGCACTGCAGCTGTTTTCAGTGAAAAGTGTGATTAGAGGGAATAAGGCTGGAAAGAGATTACATATCCTTAGAACCACAAAGTTGTCTTCAATGAAAGCTAAGTATGTTAGGAATGTATCCTGTGTCAGATACCAAAATCCTACATATCTGTGTTTCCCCGAAAATAAGACTCTTATATTTTTTGAACCCCGAAATAAACGCTTGGCCTTATTTTTGGGGAGGTCTTATTATTTTGGGGTGCATAGAGCAAGACGGGGCTCCTCTTGCCATCTTACCTGATTTCCAGCTCTGTCTCCCTAACCCTAACCAGAGGAAATGGCGGGAACCGGCTGCGCATGTGTTTAAATATTTTTGGGGAGGGCTTATTTTTGGGGGAGGGCTTATTTTCAGGGGATGTCTTATTTTTGGGGAAACACGGTATATCAATGCTAAACAAAAAGAGATTTGCTCATTTTTAGCACTCCACACACTTGGCTGACAGGAATACTCTGAAGTCCAGAAAAGGTTATTTCAGGTTTATAAACTAACTTTTACCCAGTTGCAACCATTAAATTATGTGATTGTCAGTACCATTTATTACAAAAACACCTTTCACATTATAAGGGGTTGAAGAGATCAGGTTTAGAAGAGAGGAAGGTCTCATCAGGTCTATCATGACTTTTTCTATACCAGTTTTCTGCAATCATGAGATAGGTTAGGTCTGTAACGCCTTGAATTTTTAAAATTTGGCCACACAGTTGGGAGATGCTATCCCAACATAATTGGAAGATGCCTAGAATGGCTAGGTTGTTAGGTACTTTCTTCCCATCATATACTTTCAGAATTGTGATTCATTCCTTCTCTATAGTAGTACATTTCTGCAAGATACTCAATTGACTTTCAAAGCAGTAGAAATGCTCACTAAAACAACAGGTGCTAAATATTCCAGAGTTGTCATCCTTCTCCAAGCAACATCATCTGACTAAAATAATACTTCAGGGATGAGATCATCTCAATATCAGTGAAGAGGAAGGGTGAGTCTTCCTGAATAATACCGGTTTGTAAAAAGTGGATTTTTGTGTTCTGAAGGAAAGCCCAACAGGAACAGCGATGTGGACATGGTGTTTTCCAGTAGGAGAGAGGCTCAAGAAGAAGCGTAGAGTGGTCTAATGTTTTCCCATTCCAATGAAAACAAGGCTGCCCTAAAATACTCAGAGGAAGGGGAGATCTTCAGTGCACCACTTGCTGTTCCTCCTGGTGCTTCCAGCAATTGACGTAGCAGTGGCTGTTGATACAACAGTGATCAAATGCTTCCAAGGAGCCCCAAGCTGGCTGTGACGGTGCCACTGTGCCAATGCAGTTTGTTTAGCAGTGAATGTCCAGCTAGTGGCTCAGTTGGTTGAGGTCCTGCAACTAACAAAACACAAGTAGTCTTTGCCTGTCTTTCCTAGCAATCCGTCTGATGGTCTGAGCTGGGACTGTCCAAGATGCTTGAGGGCACAGGATGAGGCTGCTGATTGCAGTGAAACATGCTGGAAATATAGAAAGCCTGCGAAGGAAAAGATGAGAAAAATGGCATAAGAGAGCCAACCACTTTGAACAGTAACTACTAAGAAGGTCAGCACAGTTAAGAGACAACATCCAACTCCACTATTATTGCACTGAGCCTACAGTTTAAATCTTTGGCCAAAATGGCCCCTTCTAACTTTTAGATACAGCTACCGTGTTTCCCCGAAAATAAGACCCTGTCTTATATTTTTTTGAACCCTGAAATAAGCGCTTGGCCTTATTGCCATGCACTCAAAAGCCTGATTGGGCTTATTATCAGGGGATGTCTTATTTTTGGGGAAACAGGGTATTAAATATACCCATTTTCTGATTTACTGGATAGACTATTAATATCAGAAATAGAAGACACTGATCAAAATGTTATGAATTTCAAATTCCCATAAATTTGCTTTCAGTTTGTGTCTTCCTAAAACATACATAATTTTCTGAATTTCAGCACATCTCAGCCTTATGCTCCCTTTGTTGTGCTGGAGGCAGATGGGAGGGGCTGGAATCACACAACCTGGCTAGGAAATGGAATGAGTTCCTCCAGGCTGTCTACAGACAATACTTGCAAGGGTGTGTGTTTCCTGGCAGCTTGTGCTAAGCCCTGTGTCTTTGCTCACTTCCCAGACCAGTTCCTTCTAACTGAGCTAACCCTCATCAATTTCCTCCACATCACAGCAAGAGAATCCTTATGGATTTTAAAAAGCAGGAAAAGGTTAATGAAAAAGGGCAAGTGAAAGAATTAAAGAATTGGAGGACCTCTCTTACAAAGGACAGTGAAGGCATTGGGGGATATTTGAGCCGGAGGGAAAAATGGATAATAAAAGAGGGAGCTTGATCGAATTTTATGAAATGATACCTATCTGCTATAGATTAAATATTCAGTCCCTCTCTCACAATGTTTAGAGCAGACCTCATGCAGATTATATTCAAATGATGTTATTGGTACTACAAATAGGACAGGCAGAAGAACCTTGTTTTTCCTTATATTTAATAGCTAAAGATTCACTGCCACAATGTCCACTAGCACTGACAGCTCGAAAAGAGAGAAAAGACCCATCAATAGCAATTTTCTATAATACTATAGCCAAACGAAAGCTGCACACTGAGAATCCACTGGTGGGCAAACGGGAACATAGGTCAGTGGCCTTTGAGCTGAGCTTGTGACTGTCTAGAAACACCAGACAGATGTCTGACCTTTGAAACAGGATACAAAACCGGATGAGCCTTTGCTGTACTATATAGTTGCCCAATCAGCATGCAATTATGTATTTAGTGCGTAAAAGTATTTATTAGCTGGTCCAAAATAAGGACTATCTGTTGCACAACCCTGCAAACCAGAAGCATGTCTGTGGGCTTTCCTGTGAGAGCAGAACTAACACATGAACAGCAATTGGTTGGAGAATCAGTTCAACTGCAAATTAGGAGTTGCCATATCTGGGCTGCAAACATCCAGCAACTATTAAGATGGCAGGAAAAGCTTAGAATTCTCTGAGAATCTTTGCTGTAGTTTTGTGGTCATCCAGATATTTGTAACCCAAATACCAATAGCCTTACTTGAAACAATTTCAAGTTGCTTGCTCAAATAGGTTTGTGTACGTAAGAGCATAAGCGGTGCCCTGTTGGATCGGCCAGCAGCTGTTCTCACAGCAGCCAACCACCTGCCGAAAGAAGCCCACGAGTCTCCCAGCAGATGGCCTTCAGAGGCAACCTCACCGCTTTGGAGCCTACTAGCCATTGATCCCCATTAACTGGTCCAACCCTTTTTTGAAGCTAGCCAAACTGGTAATCAGCACCACATCTTGTAGTAGTGAATATCAAAGTTTAAATACATGTAATGTAATTCTCCTGCATCTGTCTGCCGCAAATCTTTCAGGATTCAGTTTAATTGGGTGACCTCTGGTTCTAGTATGGGGAAACTTCTTGTCCTCTTTTTCCAAACCATGCATAATCTTTTAAACTCCAATCATGTCCCCTCCTAGTTGCTTCCTTTCTAGATTAAAAAGCCACAAATACTTGGAACCTTTGCTCATAGGGAAACTGCTCCATCCCCTTTATCATTTTAGTTGCCCTCCTCTGAACTTCCTAGATATTCTAGGTGTGGTTGCACCATTTATTTATATAAGGGCATTAATATACTGGATCTCTATTTTCAATATTGTTCTTTATTATCACTATCATGCTGTTCTCCTTTATTTTACCGTGGATGCACATCCTTGACTACAGATAAGATTTTCTTATATGTCTTTCTTCCACCAAGTGCATCCCTCCAAGGACACTGGAAGATGAATTAGGATGGGAAAAAAATGATTGGCCCCAATTCTTCCAGATAGCTTCATAGACAAATAGAGAGTTATTCCTGGGTTTCTGATCTTAGTTGAATATCCTATAACACTTGGATTCTCTAGAAAAATAAATCATGCAAAATAAAAAGGAAATCATAACACTTACTTAACTTGCACAATCTGCCAAAATTTCATTTTAGTTTGGATTGAATAGTATAGAACAGTATAGAATTTAGTATAGAATTAAAATAAGTAAGGCCAGTCTCTGCATATAAGAACATAAAACAATGGAGATTAGAGAGCAGCTTTCCCCATCTGTTCACTTTCAGATCAGCTGGGCTATACCTTCCATTATACCCAACCCATCATGGCCTATTATTTGCTGGTTTCTTGTCCTGACCCACCCTGTCTTGACCTGCTCTTCTTTTAGCTTCCAAAGGGAAGCCCTTATCTCCTGCTTTATTTTGGCAATAGCCTCAGTTGAAGTTAAGGGAAGTTGTTCTTAAGCATCATCACCATACAGGGTCCCTACTGCCCAATACGGCTAACCTGGGCACCTCTTCTTTTCCAGTGGGACAGTCAACAATATTTAGTCAAATAGGAATGACCAATTTTCACCATCCTCACAGTTGCTGCAAAAGTGGCTGGAACACTGTTGCTCCCTGCCTTTTCTTTTGTTTGACTGTGAACATTGTTTGACTCAAACTTTTGTTTGAGTGTGAAATATGATACACCATTCCTACAGAAATCCCCTTTGGGGTGGGGGACTATTTTACAACTTTGTTTCAACAGCCAGATCAGAGGGCCCTCAGCAGCCCTCAGTCTGGATATCAAAGCTGACATAAGACCTAAAAATGCTTAAAAACTAAACCTCTTAAATCCAATGCTGATTAGGCCTAGCTGTTTGCAAGACATGCTTCCCTGCAGCCCCCACCTCCATTAAACATGTTGGGCAAACAAGCCCAGAGTTTATGTTAAGGGAGGAATAGGTAAACCAGCCTTTTAGAGTTGGATTGCTGTTCACCACACAAATGAAATTCAACTCATGCTCGATGGTGAAGTCTGAGAACTATAAGATGAAAAAATACTAATAAACAGGACTTTCTAGATAACACACTTTAATTCATTTTAGATCACTCTCCTCCTGCATGACAGAAAGAACATATAATAACAGGGTTGGAAGAGGCCCTGGAGGTCTTCTAGTCCAACCCTCCACTCGAGCAGGAGACTCTATACCATTCCAGACAAATGGTTGTCAAACATCTTCTTGAAAACCTCCAATGAACGAACACCTACAACCTCTGGAGGCAAGCCGTTCCACTGAGTGATTGTTCTCACTGTCAGGAAATTTCTCCTTAGTTTTAGGTTGGATCTCTCTTTAATAACCTTCCACCTATTACTTCTTGTCCTATCCCTGAGGTGCTTTGGAGAATAGGTTATCCCCCTCCTCTCTATGACAGGCCCTCAAATATTGGAAGACTGCTATCATGTTACTTCTAATCCTTCTTTTGTTAGACTAGACATACTTAGTTCCTGCAACTGTTCATCATACAGTTTAGCCTCCAGACTCCTTATCATCTTTGTTGCTCTTCTCTGCACTCTTTTTACAGTCTCAACTTATTTTTTATATCATGGTGACAAGAACTGGACACAGTATTCCAGGTGTGGTCTTACTACTGCACTATAAATCAGTTCTTCACATGATCTTGAAACTATCCCTCTGTTGATACAATCTATGACTGCATTGGCTTTTTTGGTAGCTGCAGCATACTGCTGGCTCATACTTAAAGTGGTTATCCACTAGGACACATAGGTTCTTCTCATAGTCACTACAGTTGAGTCAGATACCACCTATTCTATACCTGTGCATTTGGTTTTTCCTTCTTAAGTGTAAGACCTTACTTTTCCAACCACTGAATTGCTCTTTGCTGGATAGGGCCCAGTGTTCAAATCTGTCAAGTCTATCTTTCTGTATCTTGAGTCTATCTTCCAAAGTTGACTATTATCCCCAGCTTAGTGTTGTCTGCAAATTATATGAGTTCTCCTTCTATCCTCTCATCTAAATCATTTATGAAGATGTTGAAGAGTATTGGGCCTACTACAGAAATTTGAGGTACCCCACCTCATGCTTCTTTCCATTTAGATGTACTTATTGAAGACTACATGTTGAGTGTGGTTGGTCAACCATTTGAAAATCCATCTGGTAGTGATGGTGTCTATCCCACATTTTTCTACCTTACGAAGGAGTGTGGTCTACTTTGCCAAATGCCTTAATGAAGTCTAAGTAAACTATGTTCATATTATTTCCCTGATCCACTAATTTAGTCAGTTTGTCAAAGAAGGCAATAAGTTTTCTCTGGTATAATCTGTTTTAACACACTCCTGTTGGCTTCTAGTAATAGCTTTGCTAGTTTCTAGGTACTTGCAAATCTGCTGCTTGATTATATTTTCTAGGATTTTCCCAGGTATTAATGTCAGATATTGATCAACTAACTCCTTCTCACTCTTTGAAAGGCAGGCAGAATGGCAAAAGCGGGTCAGACAGACTGATAAACACAGGTTGTAACTTACCACCCAATAGGCTACAAGTGCTCCTTGCAGCAGTCCCACAATCACATCAGATGGATGGTGCTGATAGTCTGAAATGCGAGTCAGCCCCGTGTACAGGGCTAGCATCAGTAACACAAATTGGACCAGTGGCCGTAGCAGTCGAGCGCCTCGCCAGGTGAATCGGGCCTGCAGGTAGAACTGGGGGACAAGCAGCGGAAACCGAGTATTTAGCCAAAAGTAGCTCCACAGAAAGTTTTTTTCCCCAATCTGTTCCAATCTGTTTCAATCTGCACTCTGGCAGAAGCAATGACAATGATCCAGGAATCTCAGAGCAATACTCCAGAGAAATTAGAGAATTAAAGGAAGGGGCTGGCTAGATTCAGCATGGAAACACAAATAAATGGAGCTTTTTGCTTATGATAATAGATTAGCCAATTGATGCCTTATGCTGGCAATTAGAAATCTCTCAGATTCTATTATGAGAAAGGAAAGCAGGGATGAAAGCAACAGCTTTAATCACCTTCTATATTTTCCAGCTGTAAAAACGATTAATGGCAACATTTTAAAAAACAAAGTTAGACAATTTATGCAGAATTGAAAATTTTTCCAGATTTCATATTGCCTTGAAAATTAGTTGTTCATAACTGCCTTCTACACATGGAGAGCAACACAGATGTGAGGGGAACAGAGGGAGAGTAGTAGACGCTTGCCCTCTTTCCTACCCAAGTGTGCTACATTTTGTAGATCCCCTGCATAGGATGACAACAGTGACAGATTTTAGAAAAGTGTATGCTGGACCTATTGGGAAGATTCTTTTCCAATAGCAGAGATGGGGCATCCCAAATGGGCACCTCCTTGCCACCCACTTCAGATGAAGGGCTTAGAATCCGAGTCCATTTCTTTGGGACGAGATAGCCCCTCAGTTTTAGAAAAAGGTCTCAGGCTGGCGGTCTGGTCCATTTCCTCTGCAATTTCCACAAACAACTCACATTTCAACTTGAACATGAATTCGTTACAATTGGCTGGGCTCACTTAAATGGGCTCACTTAAATGGGCTCACTCAAATAAATCTATAGTACTGCTATTTTGTTTCATATTATGTTTAACCCATTCTCCATTTATACTGCAAATGCATACAATAAATCAGGTAGCCTGCTGTTTTTCTCCATAATGGAAATGGCAATTCGGGAGGAATATTAAGTTCTGCATGCCTAGCTTTCCACCCAAATTTCAATTCCAAAGTTTTCTGGGAGGAGACGATGAATATTAAAATCGAGGAAGTTTGTGGATAGATCTGCCTCAAGACAAGGGCTCAGTGGTCATCTAGAATAGCGGTCCCCAACCTTTCCGGCTCTGCAGACCGGCAGCACAGGGGTGGTCTGCAGGGGAGAGGGGATGGTTTTGCATGTGCGACTGCTGCTTGCACAAATGGAGCTTTGTAGGCTCACCTGCAGCTTGCGCGGTTCGGTTCCCAATGGGCTGTGGACTAGTCCCGGTCCGTGGACTGGGGGTTGGGGACCCCTGATCTAGAAAACCCATCTCCAAGCTCTTCAAACTTATGCTGGAAATGTAATCAACAAGGACATTTTATCATGCTTGGTGAATGGGTAAAATAGGCCAGAAGATTTTGGACTCAATTAGATATAATAATGCAGAAGATTTTAAAGACTCATATACAATTAAAGCCAGAGACTTTTATTTTGGGATAGAAGGATAAGCAGCTGGAAAAAAAAATTGGAACTTTGTTTTTATATATGATGACTGAAGCAAGATTATTAGAGGAGGAAAGGTTCGATTTTACCAACAATGAAGGAATGGATGGTGAAGATGATGGAATTTGTTGAGATGGCCAAACTGACTGCTTTAGATTTAAATGTCTAAATGTAATGATGATTGGGAACCTTTTATTTATGGGAAATAGGATAAAATGATGTTATATGGTATTGAAGATTAGAATAAAAATAATATAGAAAAATGTAAACAATGCTGTAAACACAGAGTAAGAGGTTATTTTGTGTTTCGTATCAGGTCACTTCTTTATAATTCTTTTTTTCCTTTCCTTTGATTACTGCACCGTTGTTTCTACTCTTTTCTTCTTTCATTTCTCCTTCATTCTAAATATCAGTTCTTGTTAATTTTTATTGTGTATTAATTTTTTTAAATAACATTTATTAAAAAAAGCATAGAATACCTATCTCCCTTCTCTGAAAGAGGAATGAAAATATGCTTTCAATGTATTTAGGCAGTGAAAGTTCAGAAACTAAAATCAGAATCTGAAGCAAGAAGAGGGCAGACAAAAATACACTTCAGGATGCCTGCTAACTCAGTACCAAACATTTTTTTCTGACTAGTCTCGAGAATTTTCTGCTATCTAGAGGGGTTGTGTTGCTATGAAGGCTGCCATTCACATAGGCAAAAATGAAACAAGCTCTGCGGAGATTACTCCATAAAGCAAACTCTTCATATGATATATGTTCCAACTGTATTTTGCACACCAGTATAAACCTTGAGGGTGTTTGTTTTAATCAATAATTTTGAAGAGAGCACCTTGCACCCGTGTCACAAGGCTGTTCCTCCACTGGGTTATGCTTAAGCAGCTACCACATAGGGCTGCTGCCTGCATGAGTCTGTCTCCTTTTTTTTTCTGTGGTTCATGTCGTGTGGTGATGATCTGCCCTCTTCCCAAACATCATGTCTGTAAACCTGAAGAAAGGAACTTACCACTAAGTACATCATGGTATACATGGCAAAGGAGGCATGGCCAGAGTAAAAGGATTTTCTGGAAGAGAAAATAAGATATTTCTCTGAAGAGGACATAATATGTACTGCTTAGTTTGGTATACTGACTCCAGCCACAAATGAAATTTGATCATTACACAACCTTACTCTGAATACACAAAACCATTTTCTTCTGATGTCCTTTTCATGGTTTGATGGCTATCCTGAAAGGCTCCAACCCCACCAACATTAATCATAAGTACCCCAGGACCAGGGGTGGGTTCTGGCTTACCTCGCTGCCGGTTTGCTTTCTCATGCGCCGTGTGGGCGCGCATGCCTTGCGTGCTGCATGCGTGAGCCACGTGGGCGCGCGCACCTGTGCAGTGCTAAAACCCCAGCTTCTGCGCATGAGCAGAAACAAAAAACAGCTTCTGCGCATGCGCAGAAGAAAAACAAAATGGCACCGCCGAGAGCCAGTTTGGGGGTATGTCCAGCCGGTCATCGCTGCCGGTTCGGTGAGCGGGGGGAAATTCCTGCTACCGGTTCTATAGAGCCGGTCCGAACCGGCAGGAACCCACCTCTGCCCAGGACTCAACACAGTTAACTATTTCGTTAAAATCCATTATTTTAGGAAGACTTACATGCCCATAAATTTTCATTTCACAGATTAATTTGATTATACAGAGAAAAGATTATTTGATTACACAGCAAAGGCTTCAGAAAGTTCTCTTGGCTGCCATCTAATGGCCATCCAGATTTCTGTAGTCCAGATAGGATAGCTTTAGTACGTTGGAATGTCTAACAGACCCTGGAAACATACAGAGAAAGGGGGAAATATGAGAAAGAAACTCAGAGTAGCTCCATCTTAATTATGCTAGGTTTAAGTTGATCTAGAGAAGTGATTTGATAGACTTCTGAGAATTTGATACATTACCCCTCTAGCAATAAAGGTTTTTCCAGAAATCCAAGAGATTCTTGAGTTTGTCAACCTTGAAAGGCTTGATACCCAGTGAAGGCTGAGTCAGTTTTGACTGTAGCTTTTGGGTCAAGCTAATAATAAGACTGCAATACAATAAATGCATTGTTCTCTAACAGAAGCCTCAAATGATCCATTTTATCTATCAGTCCTCCCTGTTTTTGTAAAGCATTCTGTCTCCTCTACTCATGACTACCATCACGATTAAGCTGACAGCAAACCTATTCAAATCAGAGATAAAGCCAGATAAGGATAGAACAGAGAAGTTGGAGAGAGGTAAGCTGCAGGTAGAAAACAGATTCTGCATATGTTTTGTTTGTTCTAAAATGAAATCTGATCCCATTCTTCCTTTGAGGCTGGGATAATGACAGACTGAACTGCATAGGCCTCCCCGCCATTCCCTCTAGTTTTGACTGGATTAACTGCTCATCATCCTTCCAATTTATATCTCCTCAGTCCAGATACTCTCCAGAACTTACATGAAACACATTTGCTGGAGTGTGTTTCAGCAGGAAGAACCAGAAGAGATGAATGGAAATGGCAGAGGAGTAGGTTGAATGTCAGGAGAAACATATAATGGTAAAAGAAAGGAAAAAAGAGATTTCCTACTCCCCAAAGATAATGCAAGCCTTGGATGGCATAAGAATTGCCTTTTACCCTGTTGGCTTGAGCTTGCAGGACTGAGTATGGCAGAATGGGAAATCCAAGGTTTTTTCTATCTACTCCCTTGGATTTCATGGGCATGGACAAACATTTTGCCACTCCTTGAGATTGTCCATCCAATTCAGTAGTCTGATTGAACAAAACTTGCCATTGGGGCAAGAAAGTGGCTGCATTCACTTCTAATGTTCCTTGTGGGCAAGCTTTTTTTTTTTTTAAAACCTATTTATTACACCAAAACCATTCTTTCTTGGGTTTAGAGATGTACCCTCATATATTGGCTCCACTTTCTCAATTTTGAGATTTCTCTTTTATGGTCTGTAGATAGAATGATAAAAGCTAATGGGACCCTCCATACCTATTCCAACTTGAGAGATGAACCTGCAACCTGAGTGGCAGAAGCGAGTAAGTTGAATTCAGGTTCATACCCAGCACTGATGCCTACAGTTAGACTACTTCTTGACATCTCTTTGGAAGTTGGAGCTTATTTGTTCTCCTTCACAGTCCAGATCAAACATGGACACATTTTTGTGGCTGATAGTCATGTTTTTAAAAGCTTTTGTGGCTGCAGTTCATACCATTGCACACATTAATATTTTTGTTTCTGTTGGAGAACTTTTTGGTGGCTCCAGGGCCTACTAAAAGGTACTTGGGACCTGCAGGTTGCTCTCACTTTGCATACCTTTGAGCTAGACGTACACAATTCTTATCTTTTCTGGCTAGTGTGTCCCACTGCCTGGGTTGTAAACTAACTTAGCTGGAGGCCATCAGATCAAGGCAAGTTGCTGCATGCAGCATCAGAAGGAAAATGGGAAACGAAGATTCAGTCCTTTCTCATAAGCAATTTGGCTATGATGCATGTGAAATAACAGGAAAATACACACACTATCACTTTCCTGTGAATCATTGTCAATATGCCATTGGGGGCTGGGCATGGAGAGACTGTCACAATACATACCTGGCCTCCTTTTCCTTAGAGCGGCTACCAGTGCAAACATAGTCCTCCAGGTATCCAGCAGAGCAGACAATGTGAGTGAAATTAGGTTGGCAGACAGCCAGAAAATGTGGACGGAGGCGACCTACAGCAACTTTTGCCATGTTAGTGAGTGACTGACCCACGCAGCAGCCAAAAAGGAAGGTCCCAATTTCTTTATAGAGGGCAGCCACATAAGGATTGGAGATTGCAGAGCGTGATCTGAGAGGCAGATGATGCACATGGAAGATTTCGCCTACAGTGATCTGCAAGAAAGAACAGAGATGTTGGTCTATAAGCAATTCTGAAATTTGGGAGTAGAGATAGGAGAATAAATGTTTCTTAAGTAATGGCATATGGGATATGCACTGGGAAAGAGAACAGGGGGACCCATCTTTAATGAAAAAGGTAGGGAGCATTGGTATAAAGACCCTTAGACCAGAGAACATAGAATAACAGGGTTGGAAGGGACGTTGGAGGTCTTTTAGTCCAACCTCCTGCTCAAGCAGGAGACCCTATACCCGTGATGGCGAACCTATGGCACACATGCCACAGGTGGCACGCAGAGTCCTCTCTGCGGGCACGTGAGCCGTCGCCCCAGCTCAGCTCCACCGCGCATGTGTGTGTGCTTCCCGCTGACCAGCTGGTTTTCGGGTCTCTGCCACGCATGCGCGGGGCGCATGCACGGGGGTTGTGCGTGCATGTGCAGGGGCGGGGAACGCAGGGGGTCACGCACACATGCGTGGAGGGCGGGACACGT
Source organism: Thermophis baileyi (assembly GCA_003457575.1). NCBI lineage: Eukaryota > Metazoa > Chordata > Lepidosauria > Squamata > Dipsadidae > Thermophis > Thermophis baileyi. The sequence continues at coordinate 2,214,332 of QLTV01001007.1, forward strand.
GGGGGGTCGCGCATGCATGTACAGGGGCGGGGGCGCACGGGGGGGGCACACGCATGCATTATGGGTGTGCGCGCACCTGCTTTCGGCACTCAGCGCCGAAAAGGTTAGCCATCACTGCCCTATACTATTCCAGACATATGGCTATCCAATCTTTCTTGAAAACCTCCAGAGGCCATTATGCTTAGATCTTGGTGAAGGAAATGCCGTCCAATTACACAGTTCATTCTTTGATCATTTGGCTATGGGAATTCCGTAGTCACGAGCTGTAGAAAAAGGCCCAGCATTCCTTCCCTCTTGCCTCCCTCCTGACTCACTGCTAGGAAGGAGATCAGGGTGCCTGCTGAAATGAGCACTGTGTCGGTGATGGTCTCAGGATGCCGCAGGGGGTAGCTGATGCTACTGTCATTGCAGAAGAAGCCACGATGCACTGGAGAAACGAGGCCGAATTCGCAGATGAAGAATGGGACGGAGGCTACAGAAACAGGACAAATTTTTATTTTTTCCTTTCTTTGTTACTTATTATTTTAATTTTAAATTTGCTTTATCTTTTTTTTTCTTTTATCAGCAGATAAACACACACACACACACACACACACACACACACACACACACACCACAGAGTAACAATTCAATGGAGATTTTAATATTAAGTAATTAGCTTAAGACTGAAACCATTAGCATCTATTTGATAATTTGATATGAGTTGCAGTTCTTTTTTAGTGTTATGATTACATTTGGATGGGAAAAAAACCAAATAATGCGTGTAATATTGAATCCTAAATGATAATTAACATTGATATATTTTCCCTTTCCTTTATATGCCAGTAAATAATACAATGTTAATAATCTCTAATGATATCATATAAACATCACAAGGCAATGTATAGAAAAATGTAAACAATGCTTTAAACATAGAATACCAAACTAGCTAACATCACCAATGCTGGTAAGGTGTGGGGTTTGCTCTCAGTTTGAATTCTAGTGGCTTGCCCTCTCAGTGTGGATGGGAGTTGTCTTAGAAGGTTCTTTGGTTCTTTGGTACTGTTAACTTACTAGGACTGATGATGTTACCTAGTTTAGTAATGAAACATCTGCAAGAAAACAACCAAGCTCAGAGAGCACCAAAGACCCCTCACAAAGGGAAAAAGAAAACCACACACGTGTACTTTCCCAGTTTGGTGCTTTCCAGAAGTATTAGTATTAGCTATCTGTACTGAGAACAATTCTAGTCCTTACATTTTATTAAAGTATACTTCAAAGGTCTTCAAACTTGGCAACTTTAAGACTTGTGGACTTCAACTCCCAGAATTCTCCAGCCAGCTATGCTGGCTGGAGAATTCTGGGAGTTGAAGTCCACAAGTCTTAAAGTTGCCAAGTTTGGGGACACCTGGTATACTTTCTTATGACAAGAATAAGATATGGATCCATAGAAATACAAAATTGGCCTAATTCTCGGGGGCCTGGCTGATCCCCAGTAAGCAGACAGATATAGTCCCTGTCTAGGTTAAATTCCTCCTGTGGAAAGGAACAGCCAGCATGTATTCCTTGCTCTGAGAAATGCAAAATGCTGCCCTGCGGTGGGATGGGGGTGGGGGATACACAGCGAGACAGTGTCTACATGGATATGAAATATATCCAACAATGTTCTTGCAACCCACAGGACCTTCCTCCCAAGTATGCAGCACCTATAGCCATTATGGACATTTTGCTAATAAATAATACATATAAGAGTTTTAGAATAGAGAATAAGCATAGCAGACTGAGAAAGGACCTTGGACGTCTTCTAGTCCAACACCGTACTCAAGCAGGATTTTCCTTTGGAACTTTAAAGTAAATCTCTCTCTATATGTTATATTGTAATTTACTCATTTCTGTCCTATTCCTTCTGTTGAGACCCATCTACTATCTAAACCTGGATTAGATTTCAGGACAAGCACTTCTGCAACTTAAGTTCTCCCTCCCTCCCTGAATGCAACTGCAAAGGAATTAAAAAATTACAGTTTTGATTTACTACTTCTTAAGAATTTACTACTTTATCTGATACTAATCTGAGAGAAGTCTCAATGTATACATTTTACCATGGTTTATTTCAACAAACCACAGCTTAAGACTAACAACAGTTTATCTGGGATGAGGTGATAAGGCAAACCATAGTTTAAGAAAAGCAAAACTTCTGAAGTTTTTCCTGAGCTTCATTGGAAAAAAGGGAGCAATAAGTCTGTGGCTCACCATCATAAAATGCAAATGCACTTTTCATCTCAGTAATTAAGTGTACACAAGGTAGGTGTCAGTTTTGGAAGCCATTATTTCTGGGTTTTTTTGCTCCCCCAAAGCCGATTGTGGTGCAGGGTGAGACTCATTATGAGGTGAAGAAAATTTTAGACTCCAGATTGCAAACAGGACGTTTGCAATATTTAGTACACTGGAAGGGATACCCCTTGTCTGAAGCTACTTGGGTGAAAAGTTGGGATATTCATGCAGACGCCTTAGTCAAACAGTTTCATGATAAATTCCCTGATAAGCCTAAGAGTCCTCCTGGTGGGGGGAAGAGGTGGTTAATGTGATACTTGTATTAACCCTTGACTTTTATTTCATTCCAGGATTCGTTCCTTTCCTGTGGATGGGACTGACTGGGGCTTGTCTCCAGTTGAATGTGAAGATTTGATTGGACCATGTGATGAACTTGTGGGTGTGGGGCAGGGTTGTGAACTTTCAGCTGGGTGGGGAAACCCTGGAAGCTTTCAGATTCGGGTTTCCCCAGATGTGCCAACATGACATCTCTAATAAATTGGAACTTTGAGGAACTTCTAGCCTCGGAGTTTTATTTTGTTGGGGGTGTTTTCCTGGAACCCTGACAGTAGGCTATTATTATTAGAGCGAGGGAATGAAATGAAGTTGTGGTTGGTGAACCACAGTGACTGGATTTACATGGTATGTAAGACCAAATCAAACCAACCCAACCACATTGTACTTGTAATTCGTCTCTCTAGGTCTCATATGTTTTTTCTTCACTTGCAGATAACTAAACAAGGTGGTGAATGCATCTCTGCCTCATTCAGCCAAAATCTTTTTGCATTCAAGTTCAATGCTGAACAAAAACAAAGTGAGTTTGAGGAATGCCTTACATTTGTGGGAAAAAGTAGTTCTAATTGATGCTCATTGGTTAACATCCACTGGTTATGTTCAGGTTAGCTAGGTCAGATACAAGCCTAACATGCTGCAATTTGTTTTCTCCTTGGTTAGCTTTCTATTGGCACTGAATCTTGAACATGATTCAAGGGATTGTATGTACAAACCAAGAAAATGGCCTTATTTAGTAATCTAATTAAGTGTATTGTCTGAATGGAGCCATAATATTACCAAGAAGCCTACCCACAATTCCAAACCACATTAAAAAAAAAAAGGAACAAATGAGTGGTTGGATGCATTGAAAACAAAATTAGGTAGGTGGGAAGCTAACCCAAACCACGGGGAAAGAAATAAGAATGATGATAGAAGGAAAATTTGCTGCTGAAATGATGGTGGTTTTATAGTCTCTGTCCTGGTTCACATCTTGTGCTAAGCCATTTTTAAAAAATCATGATTTGTCGAATAAGGCTTGCCCAACATGCTATGCTATAAACAACCCTCATGAAATGTTAAACTAACCAGTATTTTTGTTTTATAATTAATTGGCTATCCCAGGCATTACTACACTTATATGAGAAGAAGCTTTTTTCACTCTTGAAGACACCCTTCTCATAGAGCAGACCTGTGCTTCTCAACCTTGGTGAATTGGAAGAATTCTGGGAGTTGAAGTCCACATACCTTGCAATTCGCCAAGGTTGAGAAATGCTGTCATAGAGCATAGACTTTATAATGCAAGACTCCTCTTCCATCAGCAGCTACCTTGAGAATTATGGCATTCTTGTCAGGGGGATTTGGCTGAACGGAGAGGACAGGGAAAGTGTGCTTAACATTAAGAAGGTTTCTGAGCGTCAGCAATGGGAATGGGCAGAGTCGAAGGGAGAAGGATTATGTTCCTCAAAGCCACTGCGACATCTCTGAACTGAAATGGCTGCAGAGAACCAACTGCTACTACCTCGGCCTCCATCCCCCCTCTCTGCTTCTTCTTTCTACTGTCATCAGATTCCCTGGGAAGGGCTAATGAATTCTGCTTGCCACACAGAAGGAAGTGGAATGTGAAACCAAGCAGGTAAACCTTGAGACATGAGCCAAGATGCCTTGTGGCTCTTTCTGCTCAGGAACCTTGGAATGGATGTCACCTATCCCACCTCTGGGCCCTTGGCACAAAGAATCTCCATCCCAGTCTGAGGGATATGCTAGCTACCACACCCGAGATCAATTTCTGTAAGGCTCTATCACATTTAGCAATCAGAGTAGGATTTTGGGAAGCCTGGGCATGTAAAGCAGCCACCCCCAAACCGACTGCCCATCCCCCCCCAATACAAACAGAAGTTGAAATGCATCATTTGTCAATTGCTGCTCCTATTGGGTATTTGGAGCCATACTGTCTTGGCCAATGTTGCTAAGATCACATTTCTCTAATCACTAGACCACACTTAAAAAGGATTGTGTAGCTCAGAGTCTGGTTAATTTTGACATTTTTGTAATTGATTGGAGTTATAGCCCAATATAACAAGAAATAGTATTGCATTTTGAATAATCAACACATTAACAGGGATTTTTTTAAATGAAAATGCTACTGCTGAGATTTCCCCAACTTTGTGTTCTCCAGATAAATTAGGGCTATTCCTAGACTCTCAACATGGCTCAACTTGGTTCCAAGATGGGGTTAAGCACATGGTGAAGTTCTTATTTGGAGGCAGCAGATCAAATTCTCTTCTGCTGCCACCAGTCACATAGGTAGAACAGGATCATCATCTATCTAAACCACTGGCTTTCAGTGCAATGGATACATATACAGCAATAGCTTCTAAACTAGCATTTCTCAATCTTGACAACTTTATGATGTCTGGACTTCAATTCCTAGAATTGCCCAGACAGTCATGCTGGTTGGGAAATTTGGGAGTTGAAATCCACACATCTTAAAGTCACCAAGGTTGAAACTTATTTTGTTCTAAACCATTGTATTGATATTTCAGCAGGGAGAATTGGAAGAACAGCAAAGGCAGGGCATGTGAGGCAGCCACAAGGGCATACAGCATTTGTACAGCCATGTTGTCCTGTCGTAATCATAGGCCACCTGTCCACCCGCCATTTCTGGAGGGCAGAAACAGATGACATCATCTTCAAATGCAACTCCTCTTGGTGTTTCCTGGCTACATATTAAACATGGTTTTTTTCTGGCTTGTGCCTGTTGGACTGATGAGGTCCAGGTTGCTTGCTCCCCTTTCATTTCTTCTAAGCAAGCCCTAAGCAAGCATTTTTATTGGTTGCAGGAATGCTGGGGCACCATTTTGGATCTGCATGCTACTCTCACCAGTGTAACTTCCTTTCCCCCCATTTTCAAAACATTTTTTTTGCTTCTGTTTAATTATATACATTTTTGAAAAACTATTTTCAAAGTTAAAGTATCAGAAAGCACACCTATACAGGGATTTGGTAAAATAATAGTTTCTTTCTTGCATTTCTTGCAGCTTTTCTTTGGTTTTCCCCTCCCCCTCCCACGGAAAATAAAGCGATTGGCAATGGCTTTCCTGGCATGGGAAGCTGGGAGGGCACAGCAACAGGGGAACTGTCTGGGGAGAGAGTGTGCATAGCAGCCAGCAGTCCAATCTGAATTCCTGGCAAGTTGCTGCTGAAGTGTCCCAACCTGCATAGAATTTCTTCAAATTAGCTTAGAGTTCAGCTGGCATCAGCACAGGACAACAGTAGTGCAGAACTGCCTCTAGACTTGAACTTGGGAAACAGTTTCCCAAATTTATGGTTTTATCACAATATTTAATAGATGCACTTTTGGCAAGTCATTGGTTGAGTTGACACAATGCACTAAGCCACAATTGGGATTGAATCAACTACAGTATTGAGACTAGATTCATTTAGTATCTCAGGGAAAAACAACCATTTACAAACCACAAGGTTTGGTTTGCCCAATGCTCAAAAACAAAGTCAAATCAAATGCATCGTGACATGACTGAACTGTGTTTCTCTACCTAATAGAACCTGCAGCCTCCTAGGAGCCAGAATGGGATTCAGGTAGACTAAGAAAATGAGGTTTGTGCAGGAGTACCGGTAGAAATACCTTTTGCAATCAACTAGGGTCAAGTTGCAGACAGCTGGGACAGAACAGTCATCAAGGCAGAGAATGCCACAGGATGACAATCAGGGTTTCTCTGTCAACCATCCAAGCCTTGAAGGGACAGCTGAGCTGGGCATATGCACCCCACCCCCACGTAATCTCCCTTTCTCTAGAATGCCTTGATAAGGCTCCAGTTTGCCAACTGGATTCCTCTGGGAATCCAACTCTTTTGTCTTTCTTGGGAGTAGCAAATAGCAGAAGGAGAAAAATGAAGACAACAGTACATAGAACATGATGGAAGTGAACCAAACAAAAAACTCAGAGACCAGAACCACAAACCTAGAATTAGATACTAGAAAAATAAGGCAAGGCCTGCCCCGCCCCCTTGAGAGCTCCTGAGCATATTCCTTCATTGGAATGCAATGGAATCTACCCCCCCCTCCCCAGCTGCTGATTGAGGTGGGATAGCTAGCAGTAGAGTTTCAGGGATGACAGGTTGATTACCTGGGGCGAGGCTAATAACAGCCCCTGATCCTTTGAGGTCATACACAAGCCTGCCTCACATGTTTCAGTTATGCCAATATGTCTCTTCAATCTTTTCATTTTATTTGATGAGTGTTTCTAAGAAGCTACATATTCCTAAGCCTTATCCAAATTTCCCTTTCCTAATTTTCTGAAGGTCTTGTTTGCTAGCTCACAATAACTTTTCCAGATTCCCACAATAGTCATCTCTTGCAATCATCTCTCCCCTCCCCCCAAGCTCACCTTATATGGTGCCCCAGTCCTGCCATGCATGTAGATCTTCCCTGGCACTTGGAGGGAGCTATTAATATCCACTTCTCTTGGCGCCCTGAGGTATTCCCATTGCCTCTCTTGGCCAACTGCCCATGTGCAGCCCTAACAAACAGTGAGACTGGCCGAGCAGTTCCACCAGGTTGAAGGTCCCCGTCTGAAGAACTGATTAGATTCACACATTAATCTAAGGCACAATGTATTCCATTTTCTGCTGAGAACAAAGCAGATGGGGGACATGGTTTGCTTGTTTGTGTGTTTCGCTCTCCTCTAATACTCACTAGAAGTGCAAAACAAGAGCAGCTAAAAAAGTGGGGAAACAAAGTAAGCCAAACAAGCCATGGCTGTTTTGCTTCTTTGCAAGACAGATTCTAGCTCCCACAACAAAACATGATAGAAACAATCTGTGGCTTAGCACAATGCATGAAACCAGCCTTCAACTGCAAAGCAACTATCTCCTACAGTTCAACCGCTTGACAAAGAGGGGCTTGCTCTGAGCCCTGAGTGACACTCTTTTGACATTATTTGACAGGGTGTTACTCCTGGTCTCTGAAAACAGGCAGCAGCCAGTCTGGCCCCCTTTCACAGCAACACCCAGGAGAGAAAGATTCAGCCTGTGATGTCTTCCGAGTTCAGGGAAGGAGGAGAAGGTTCATGAAGAACTGAAAGTAGGTAAAGCAGTGGAGGGAGGCTGGAGGATGCTCACAAAACTGCGTTGGGATCAGCTGCAGAAACAGAAGCAGTCTGGAGTTCCAGCTGAGGATAAAACCAGAATCTTTCTTCTCTGGGAACAGATTTTGCCTACCTACAACTTGAACTCCCTTTGTCCCAAGTCAACCTGAGCTTTGCTAGCTACACGTACTTCTGGGTCACCTTCTGAGGGACAATCCAATTCTTATCTGAGATACTTTCTGAATGCCTCTTCCTGCCCACAACCACTGAGCCAACCTTGTTATCACTGCCAGTCTGCTAAATTGCCTGCAACCTGAACCCTTGCTCCTTCCAGATCTCTGTCAAATTCTGCAGATGAAGTAGTGGCCTGAACAAGTCAGCTCCTTACTAGCCATCCATGTCAGTCCACCTAGACAATCTTGGTGCAAATTTCTTTCTTAGGGTCTGGCCAAATTTCCCAACAACCTGGCTCTAGCATATATCTAATGCTGGGCTAAAATTGTATAGAGTCAAAAGAGGATTATTGATACAACATGATGGATGAAAAGACCCCTAATTTCCCAGTATTCCAGCGTTATAGCAAAGATCACCCAAACTTTCAAACTGACCTGCTTTATAGACAAAGTTTAATTCTGCCTTTCACCCAGATCTGTCCCAAAGGAATTATCTTATCTGCCTCTGACTGTAGATACGCACTTGCCTGGGAATAATAGACATTTATAAAATTATGAACTATGAAGAAACTGGATGGAAATTTTATAATATTCTTTTCAAACATTAAAATTCTAGAACCAATGAAATGTATCAAAAAGATTCTGCACTACTTTCTACAAATACTATATCATATGGTGCACATTATGTAGAATTCCTGCTTTATTATTTGATAATGGGCACCCAGACAGAACAACTATCCATCACAGAGGTTAGCAGCAATAGCTAAAAATGAATCCTCCTTGTTCAAAGTGTTCCTTGACATTTCAGATACTGGAGGGCAGCAGTTGCCTTGTGGTTTTTCTAAAGCAACCATTGCTGAACAATTTCCAATTTTTTAAAATAAATGTTTGCACATGTTAATAGTTGAAAGTATACGTACCACACAGGAGAACTATTTCTGAATGAAATCTAAAACTGGTGTGCCTATTTCCATCTGACATATGGTATCATTTTCTATCTCTGTGATGTTTATGAAGGTTCCATTCCTAATTCCTACACAAGGAGAACCAGCATGTTCATGTACCTTTAGTACAAAAAACTGGGCTATATATTGGGGACAGGGGACTCTTAAGGAAGCATTGACACTTAAGACTAGTTTCTACAGCGATAAAAGATATTTTGGTGTCCGAGATAGAAAGTCTAGATCCCATCTCTTACAACTTATGAACAAGTACAGTCTTCTAGGAAATTTATCTGCAAACATCTAATTCAAAGTTGTTACAAAGACAATAGCTACTCTGCCTAGGGACAAATCAGATTTCCTCACCCCTCAAGCTGTGATTAAATATGCCTAGTATCAGTTAATCTTACTTTATTTCATTTCTGTAGACATTCTCTTCTATACGCTGCTTGTTTGAGATTTGTTGTATACCTATTAAAAGGGTATTTTCCTAATGAATCTCATTAGACTGCAATCCAATACTGTTACAATACTTCCAGAATTCCCACATAGAATTCCTAATTATTAAACTATATTGAAAAATAAGGCTATATAGTATGCAGTTCTCTCATTCAGAGACCTGGTCCTGTTCACAGCTAATTCTATGGGAGAAAAAAAAATGGGTACTTTCCTAGCATCCAATTTTTTTCTGCTTCACTTGTAAAGATAGAGTCACATTTCAAATGTGGTCACATACTTTATAGCTTGTTCTGCTGCAGTTGTGAACTGAAGTGATACCTTTGATCTCCCAAATCTACAACTAGCCACTAAAAATTCATATCTGCCAGGAACTCATTAGGTGACCTCAGGCAATTTCTTCTCTTAGCCTTATCTGCATGATGGGGATAACAAGATTGTTCTAAGAAGGACAAGATAAAAGATCTGAAGGTCTTTCAATACTTCAAAGCAACCTCACAACCTGCTGCCTCCATGATGGCTTGGAACATCATTCCCTTGCTTAAAGTATGGTTAGCATGGGTGTGTATGCTGGTTGGGGAACACGGGAGTTGTTCTTGTCTGGACAATATTCTATACTTGCTTGCGATTATTATTAAAAACAGACTGCCTTGAAGAGGTTAAAGTCCCCCAAGACAGGCTTCCTTCAAGTCAGTGAAAACTGATATCACTACAGTGGCAGCAAACAGTGAAAATAATTCTTTCCCTTTGCTCCAATCTGCCTTTCTTGTCTTTCCCCTTTGCTTTCTCAGGCTCCATGTCAACTTGGAACACAACAGACCATCCAGTTTGGGCTATGTTTTCATATCAGAACTTCTTACTTAAAAATAAATAAAATAAAAATAAAATAAGGCTTCTTTGGAGACCAACCAGGTCACATTCTAAGTCCCTTAGGAATTTTTTCAAGGACTTCAGTAACATAAGGGCGCACGTACACACACACACACACACACACACACACACACACACACACACACACACACACACACACACACACACACACACACACAGGACTGTGGCTGGGCTCAGCTTTTGTGTTTTGAAACACAACCCTTTAGCCTTCAGAAATGTACAACACAGTTCGGAAAGAAAAAAAGTGGTTTTATTGAAATGGAAAAATGGAATATCCCCCTGGAACGAGGACATAAGAATTAAAATAAGGGCTCCTGCCTTAGGCAGGGGACCGGACAAGAAGGCCTCCAAAGTCCCTTCCAGCCCTAGGATTCTGTCTATTTCTATTTCTATAATTCCCTTGTGCCATTCTGATGAATGCCCTTTCTGATGGTCGTACATTTGTCTCCAAGCACCAAACACTTCTCTTTGTACCGAGCTCTCTCTTGTCCTTCTCACTGCTGAAACCCTGCCAGAAGGTGACTGAAAAAGGAAGCAGCCAAAATTTTCTGATGGGCTGGATTTAAACTGAGCTTTCCCTCCTCATCAGTTCTGTCTGAAAGTTTCCTTATTATTCTGAATCATCTAGCATAAAATTGAGGCAGTTTGTGAGCACAAAACCTGGTACAAGGGTATAGAATTTAACTTCCTGGAAAATGCCACATTCATTTTAAAAAGCAGCCTCTAGGGTTGGAAGCAATAATAAACTTTGCATATGCGTGGGTAGAGCCTTAGGAAATGTCAGAAGGCAGAAATATGACTGAACTGAGTTCACTGGAGTCTGGACTTGATGGTACCATATGGCTAGCACAAGTGGAAACCTGATCTTTGCTGCCATGATGAGCAAAAGTGGGTTATCTTAAACTATCACTTGGTCTCCTGCATCTCCCTTTTTTTTAGTCTATGGAGATTCTCAGTCATCCAGGTCATGGCTGCCCCAAAGGTGCTTTTTCAAAAGGCAACTGGACTTCAAGAGGAGGTGGTTGTTTGGCAGCTTTCTTGGATGAGAAGCAAAACGTCTTCAAGGAAAAATAAAGCCCAGTTCCTTTTTTTAAGGACCCCGTCTCCTGCAATAATGGCTCCAAAAATTTCATCCAACCCAGATCCTAGGCTTAATTTTGATGGGATTCAAATAGCCCTTTGTTTTGACCCAAAACTTCTCCAGGTATTCCATCATATATTATAACCAAGATTTACTTCCACAGGGCAGAATCAGATGTTACCAAAAGGGGCCCAACCCTCTTGTTTGAAATTAATATCCACGTGGGTTTGTGGATAGTTGCAGAGAGCGACCTGTGGAAAAAGGTTTCAAACTTCTTCCCTAGGTGGTTTTTTTTCCTGACAGCTAGGCTTAACTATAAGAAGAGTCCAGCAGGAGGTGGGGGAAACAACTAGGGGAGAAGCGGATCAGTGGGTAGAGCGCAGAATTAAAGTTCTGCTTGCTGTGATTGCCCATTCTTCTCAAGAATTTGTTCTCATCTCTATACAATTATTAACCAACAAGCAGATGATCATTAACCAGGAAGCACAAATGTGCAGAAATATGTGTTGTTCTGACTTCCAAACGGCCATCTCCCCTTGAATAAAGGAAAAGGTGCCTGTGCTTGAGGGTTCTTAGTACTGCTAAAAGTGCCACACTTACCAATGGCTATACAGCTGGCCTCCCTGACAGACCTCCTCAACTTTCAGGGAGCCATTCTATAGGCGGTTTCTGTGTTAGCGAGAAAGCAACTACTTATTGGATGTTTATCTCATCGGAGGGGAGAGTGGGCAAAGTGACATCCATTGCAATCTCTCCTGATACTGCCACGTGGTCCCCACATATCTTGTAGGAAGTGGCACCCGCTCACTGTTACTGCTTTCCCAACAGCAACCTCTATAGCAGAGCACTTGCAGAGCAAGAAAGTGGAAGTGAACCTGATAACTGAGTGTCATAAACTTAACACCCTGTCAGAAAGCTATTTCAGAAGACTTGACTTTGCTCAAGAGCTGTCTGCTCCATCCCAGCCGTGGACCACTATGATTCATGGTGACATAATTTCCACAGCAGATGCTAAGGACTAAATTAAAGTCCTCTGTGGAGGATTAAATGAATATCTGAGCAGCGGTTTCAGCTGCATGTTCCAACTCAGAACAGCCTTGGACTGATGTAGACATAACAGCTGGGTATGCCCAGTTGGAGCATCCAGTACTGGTTCCTCTGATTCTTCCATATGATAACAAGTTTGGTCCTGTATTACCAGATTCCCAATTATCCAAACCTAATATAAAATGGACTGCCACATAAATTAAGCATGTACAAATTACCAGAGATGAAAACAGAAATGATTCAACTTTCTGTTTTCTATATTTTCAGATAAAGGCCAATTCAACTGCAAGAATCCTTCCATACTCCATTAGCCACCAGATATGTTGGGCTGCAACCTTCATCATTTCTAGCTATTTCTAGCCAAGCACAGTATGGTGGGAACTCTAGATGATATGGTTTTACTCAGTGAATGATTCCCAGAGTCTGGGAAGCTGGAGATTCCCAGTTCCCCTTGGTTCAGACAAGTAACACGATAGACGCAAGAATGCCGAGTTATATGCTTAAGGAGGTAGCAGTAGGAGCACAGAATAAGCTGTCACCTCTATTGCAGAGAGAAGTTGACTATTTAATTCCTTCTCATTTCTCATTCCTCTGTGGCAAAATGTCTCTTGATAAACAATTGCCATGTACTAGTAGGTAGAAATTGCAGAGCCCCCATCCTTCACTCACCCACAAGTAAACACACAATATCCACGGCCACCAAGGTCTTCCTCAGCAATGTTCGTGGAGGAGCAAAGGCAGTGGATTGAATTGCTGAGCTCTGCACAGTCACCCGGACCTCTCTATGTCCACTCTGCCACTGTAAAGGCTGCAGGGCCGGATTATGAAGGCGTTTAGCGTGATTGTTTTGCATGGTCCGTTCAGGTCAACTTGCCTTCTGCAGGATCAAGTTGGATCCAATTTCTTAACCCCTGCAAGGAAAACAGAATCCAGAGCTTTGGTTCCAGGTGGAGAGATGATTAACTGGGATCATCCAGTCAGTAGCTCTTGGAAGAAAAATAAGGAAAGCGATGTCGGGTTCGGCAAAGAAAGCAAACCTGGCTTCTGAGAGTCCTCGGGCGATTCTGTCCGACCTTTCCAAGGGGCCTGGCGGCGGGGTGGGCTGGGCTAGGGCGAGGTTAAACTACAACCAGTAACTTTTCGCTTCAAGTTATTAGCCTAGCGCGCCTCGTCGCGAAGGAGGCGTTTTGCAAGGCTCTTCTTACGTTAGCTCCCCTGCCACGAGGTGGCAGATCCGGAGTAATCGAGCTAAACGAACTTTGTGAGGGAATGGGGCAACTTCTGAGGAAGCAGCTGCTTCGGGGCAGAGACCCACCTGGCGTCTTCGCTTTCTCCTTCAAACCACGCGCGTCCGAGTTGGCGACTGCATAGCTAGGACGGGAAGGAGGAGGACTATTCTTTCCCGGCGGCGCTCAATCTCGGCTCAGTTCAACTCCGTCTCCGTTTCGTCGGTTTCTTTCCTTTCCCTTCCTGACGCGCCCACTCTACCCTCCCTTCTCCTCGGCTGAGTTGCCGGAGAGTCCGAGCGGGAAAGGAAGTCGCGAAGCGGCTGCGATCCAATTCACGTCATAGACCCATCGAATTGGATCGCACGTGCACTTGCGCGTAAGCCCCTCGGCTTACTTCCGAGTCGATCTGCCGCTGAACTCTTGGGAAGCAGCAGAAATCAACAGGGAGGGGCGGAGGAGGAGAGATCGGGGCGGCGCGCGGTGGGTCCCCGAGCCAACCCTCTGCCCCTCGTCGCTATGGGCCATCGTCGGAAGCGTCCCGTGCCCAAAGCCGCCGAAGGATTCCCGGGATGGGAGAAACCGCACCGGCCGGCAGCTCTCCCCTCTGGCAGCAGACGCGCTCCTCACGCCTAGTTCCGAGGGCGGTCCCTGTCATGAGGCACGGTCAGGTGGCAGTTCTGGGAGTTTAAATCGAAGAATAGTCCCAATCTTCACCGACGTTACTCAACTCTTTCTTCCCCCTCCCCTTCTCAAAACTCATATTCTTGCTTCACCATTTGGCCTGCGTGGGAGCCCAGGGCACAGCTTGCGTTCCGCTTTCTGAGCAACTTGGCTCTACCTGAACAAAGATCAGGTGTATCCAATCAAATTATCTGAAGGGAAAGAGAATTGTAATTTAACCCATAAAGGGCACCAGGAGGAAAAACTTACGGGTCTTCCTCACTTGTACCTAATCAAAGCACAATCCTGATCTGGCAACATTGCCCCCCCCCCCACTCCAATAATCCTCTGGTGTTCGCTTTAGTTTCTTCCCAGCCCATAAGTGACATGGCTTAACTTAAGTCGTCTTTATGGTACCTGCATTTCAATAGTATTTTCCTCCATTTTGACAACCTCAAGCATTTAAAATGTTAGACGTTGTTGCCTTATTAGTTAAGTTAGATGACTACAGTGATTTGAAAGAGAGGTGGGACTGAGAATGGCCATAGTATGCAGAGGTGAGTGACGATCATTACAGCAAATGGGAGGAAAGAGCCTTTATTGGAGTTAAGCAGTTCAGGACTGAAGTGGGATAAAACAAAGCATTAGGGAAATTTTGATCCCCAAGAATGGGTTAATTTTAATAAAGTTTCCAACCTGTAGGTCAATTATGCACCAAAGGAAAAGTCCATTGAATTTACTATCGAAATGCATTATTTTATAACTGAAAAGGACTTCTGGGCAACTGAATTCCAGACTTACCAATGGTATCATCATAGATGTACTATAAAACTTCCACATGCTATTGTGGTGCTGGGGGTGTGTGGGTTGGAAGGGATAAGTTGGCTGTCTATAGCACAGAAACTGCTTTGGTCACGCTGATGCATGATCTCTGGCGAGCCCGAGATGGAGGTTATTCCTCTATCTTGGTGCTACTTGACCTCTCAGCGGCTTTCGATACCATTGACCATGATATCCTTCTGGGACGACTAAGGGAGCTGGGGGTGGGAGGCACCGTGCTGCGGTGGTTCTCCTCCTATCTCTCCGATTGTTCACAGTCGGTGTTAGCAGGAGGACAGAGGTCAACCCCTAGACCTTGTTTGCGGGGTTCCTCAGGGTTCGGTCCTCTCTCCCCTCCTATTTAATATCTACATGAAACCGCTGGGTGAGGTCATCCGACGATTCTGGGTGAGGTATCAGCAATATGCTGATGATACCCAGTTGTATATCTCCACCCCACGGCTTGTGCACCAATTGCGTCCCTACTTCGATCAAGAGGCTCTCCTCACACTCACCCATGCCCTTATCACCTCACTGTTGGATTATTGCAACGCACTCTACATGGGGCTACAGTTCGGAGACTACAGTTGGTCCAGAATGCAGCCGCGCGAGTGATTGTGGGTACACCTAGGTACACCCACATTACACCAATCCTCCGTGAGCTGCACTGGCTCCCTATTGGTCTCTGGGCTCAATTCAAGGTGTTGGTCATTACCTTTAAAGCCCTACATGGCTCAGGGCCAGGTTATCTTCGAGACCGCCTTCTACCTCATAGTTCCCAGCGACCGGTAAGATCCCACAGAGTTGGTCTCCTCCAGGTCCCGTCAGCTAAGCAGTTCGGCTGGCGGGCCCGCGGGGAAGGGCCTTCTCTGTGGCTGCCCCGACTCTCTGGAACCAGTTACCCCCTGAGATCCGGACTGCCCCCACCCTATTGGCCTTCCGGAAAGCATTGAAGACCTGGCTTTTCTGGCAAGCTTGGGGCCGTTGATCTCGCAATTTGCGAGGTCCGGCCTTAATGATATGTATGTATGTGACTGTTAATTGGGTTTTTAAAATATTTTATGATGTTTTTAAATGTATTTTCTATACCCTGTTGTAAGCCGCCCAGAGTCCTTCGGGAGTTGGGCGGCATAGAAATACAATTAATTAAATTAAATTAAATTAAGTTGGGAATATAGGGTCACCCAACACTTATTATTGGGCAGCAGTGACATAGGAGCTGCCAGAAGCAGATGATCAGTTTTGTGATGATAGTAAAGATATCATTCATATTGCACAGGAGGAGGCAAGGGTAAACCACTCTTGTACTTCAAAAAACCCACATGGATAGAAAGTATAAAACAATTGACAATATGGTACTGGATGATGGCCCCAAACTTTGAATGGCACTCAACATGCTACTGAGAAAGACCTAAACATCCTTTGAAATATTAATGGTGTTTATGATGTGGCTAGATTTGGAGACATCCAGTTGCTGACGTTGCCATGCAGGAAAAGAAAATCTGAAGTTGCAAAGATGGAATTACAATGGGAACATGACATATAAGAAGCATGAACATAGTAAAATTATACAGTGAAAAATGAAATGAATTCACTGTTTGAGAAAGATTGGTGGAGGTGTGGTGGCTCAGTGGCTTAATGAGATGGTTTTTGTTCTAGCACCACATGGTGGGGTGAGCTCCTGTCACTTGCCTCAGCTTTTGTCCACCTAGCACCTTGAAAGCATGTTATATGCAAATAGATAAATAGGTACCACTTCAGTGGGAAGATGAGCCAGAGCTTCTTGCAGATGATCAGAACCCTGCAGATGCTGGACCTTCCCAGATGAGACACCCATTTGGGAGGTCACTTCGAAGGAGGGAGAAGGCCCTGGATGACGCTGCAGGATGCCGTTTGTCTTGCTTTCTGGTGGAGCTAGCTTGTCCCTGTGGTGCATCTTGAAAAGTGCACAAACATGAACCGAATGGACTAGCATGTTAGGCAGCCAAAACACTACTCTGTATTAGCATTGCAGTCTCCTGGCTAATGTAACCTTGGCATAAAAAAGAGGGATTAGTTTAGAATCCTTAGTAGCCACAGATGAACTAAGTCCAACCCTCTTTGATTGCTGTTGACCCTTATCTAACTCTAACCAGGTGCTGACTATTAGTTGAGAAGATACTTTTAGCAACAAATCAGCTAATTTGAACCTTCACATGTGGACCTGGTTTTTTGTGCCTGACATCAACTGTACATTGACATCTTGGGCATCATTGTATTGATTGATGGATTTGTATTGAGATGGATTGAATTGGACTCTTTCAGTCAAAAGGTCACGCTGTGTACTATTTAGGAATGGAAAACAAAAAAGGGCATTGTTTTCATAGTCAGGAAAGAATGCAACTTTGTTCTCCCACCACTAATATAGAAGATGAGGATAATGAGTCTTGTGATTAAATTCAGTTTGAAATTGACAGAACATGCAGGCAAAATGTGTTGCTTGTGGTTGGAGGCTGCAATGCCAAATTTGGAAATAGCAATAGCACTTAGCAATAGCACTTATATACCGCTTTACAGTGCTTTACAGCCCTCTCTAAGCGGTTCACAGAGTCAGCATATTGCCCCCAACAATCCGGGTCCTCATTTTACCCACCTTGGAAGGATGGAAGGCTCAGTCAACCTTGAGCCGGTGAGATTTGAACTGCCGAACTGCAGCTGACAGTCAGCTGAAGTAGCCTGCAGTACTGCACTCTAACCACCGCGCCACCTCAACTCTTATAAAAATATTTGGACCATATGACCTAGGAAATTGAAATTAATCAGGATAACTTACCCATTTCTGCAATCTACTCCTTTCTTCATTGCCAACATAGTCTTCAAACAATGCCTATATACATGGATATCACTAGATGGGGTATGTAGAAATAAAACTGATTATATTATTAATAGAAGGAGATGAAGGAGCTCAGTTATAGCATCCAAGACATGGGCAGGGACTGATGGTGGAACAGATAATTAATTGCTCCTGTGCAAGTTCCCAGTTAAGCTGAAGTAAAAAAAAGAAAGCCATCCAGTTTCTACAATATGATCTTGAACATATACCAACCATTGTCAATGAGAACATAAGGAATCACTTTGATAGCAACGCAGAGGATCTGCACAATGAATTTAAAGAAGATGTTAAGGATGAATGTGAAAAGTACGGTAGTAGTAGTTTTAACCATTCAGACATGTCTGATTCTTGGTGACTTTATAGGCATGTGCTCTCCATTTTACCCTGTCAAGCCCAGCTTCTTTCAGTTGTGAATGTGAAAATAGATTACAAAAAATCAAGAAATATAAAAAAGCACACAATGTCCAAACAAATGGCAGAAATAGCCAAGAAAAGAAGAAAAGCCAGAGCCAGCATGGGCCCTATCTAACAAAATGAAATTCAATGTAGACAAAAAGTAAGGTTTTACACTTAGGCAAGAAAAAACAAATGTACAGATACAGATTAGATGAAAACCTGGCTCAGTAGCAGTAATTGTGAGAGGAATCTTGGTGTCCTAATGGACAATCACTTAAATATGACCCAGAAGTGTGTGGCAGCAGCCAAAAAGCCAATGCAATTCTAGGTTGCATTAACAGAGGGATAGAATCAAGATCATGTGAAGTGTTAGTACCACTTTATAAAGTCTTAGTAAGACCACACTTGGAATACTGCTTCCAGTTTTGGTCATCATGTTATAAAAAAGACGTAGAGCCGCTGGAAAGAGTGCAGAAAAGAGCAACAAAAATGATTAGGAGGCTGAAGGCTAAAACAAGAACAGTTGCAAGAATGGGTATGTCTAGTCTAGTGAAAAGAAGGACTCATGTGACATGATAGCAGTGTTCCAACATTTGAGGGGCTGCCACAAAGAAGAGGTGGTGGTGTCAACCTGTTTTCCAAAGCACCAGAAGGCAAGGCAAGAATCAATGGATAGAAACTAATCAAGGAGAAAAGCAACCTAGAGAACAATTAAACAATGAGTGGCTTGCCTTCAGAAATTGTGAGTGCCCCATCACTGGAGGCTTTTAAGAAGAGATTGGACAGCCATTTGTCCAGAACAATATAGGATCTCCTGCTCCAAGGTTCCTTCCAACTCTGTTATTCAAGAAAGACAAAGATCTCAGGAAGCAACTTAACAAGGAATTTCAGACAGCTGTTAGAAGAGACAATAAGTATTGCAACATCTCTGAAGGTATTGAAGATAGAAACAGGCATGGAAAAACAAAGAAAATCTCCCCCCCCCAAAACCCCTAAACTCAAAAGGAGACTCCAACTTTAAATAGGTATGCTAGAGGATACCAATAAACAGATCATAACTGATTTAAAAAAAAATCAAAAATGGAAAGTATACAGAAGCTCTGGACAGTAAAGATATCAACATCCAAGATACCTCACAAGATATTCCCTACTTTACAAAAGTTTCTAGTATGAGAAGATGAAGATAGATGAATAACCACTCTGGTTATTCCCAAGTTAGAAGGCTATAGGAATTGATGCCACATTCATAGAAATATGTCAAGCAACAAAGAAAAATCAGTGAAGGTTCTCACTAAGCTATGCCAGCAAATCTGGAGAGTGACACAGTGGCAAACAGATTGGAAGAGATACATATATCTATGTATCAATATATATCCAGGAAAGGAGATATATCAGCATGTGCAACTATTAGAGAATATCCAGAAATATTGGAAAGCCAAAGAATACCCAAGATGTCAATATGTATTTCATTAATTCTAGAAAGGTCTCTGATTGCATAAAACATATCAATCCCTGAACATCTCATTGTTCTATATACAAGCTGGGAATCCACAGTATGAACAGAAGATGATGAAACAGCCTGGCTTAGATCAGCAAAGAAGTAAGGCAAGGCTGTGAACTCTCTTATTTATTTATTTATTTATTTATTTATTTATTTATTTATTTATTTATTTATTTATTTATTTATTTATTTATTTATTTATTATTTATTATTTATTTATTTATTTATTTATTTATTTATTTATTTATTTATTTATTTATTTATTTATTTATTTTCTTCTTCAGCCTCTATATGGAATGTATATTGAGGGAAATGAGACTGGAAGAAGATGAGTGTGACTTTAAAACTGGAGGAAGGAATCTCAAATCCTGTGCTGTGTTGATGACACTACTCTTATTGCTAAAAATGCAAACGATTTGCAGATTTTAACACTGAAAATCAAGGAGCACAGTGAAAAAAATGGGTCTAAGATTAAATATAAAGAAGACCAAACTAATAACAGGCATAGTAAGAAGTTAAGAATAAACAATGAAAATATGAAGGGGTGGGTAGTTTTTGCTTTTTAGGATCAATCAACAGAGAAGAATCAGGAGTCAAGACATGTAGATTAGTACTTGAGTAGCAGTGAAAGCCTTAGATAGAAGATACATTCAGGTGCTGTGATACCTAAAATAATATAATAATAAATAATAAATGCCCTGTAACATTTATGGAAATAAAATATAGACTTTAAAAATAGGCTTTAAAGAAACAAGATAGAAAAGAGTATTGACACTTTTGAACTAGAGTGTTGGAGGAGACTTTTCAGAATATCATGGACAGACACCCCCCCTCAAAAAAAATTAACAAATGGGTAATCAAACAAATCAACCCATTTAAGTCTCAAACAATCATGCTCAATTTATCATACTTCGGGCATATCATGCAAAGAACTAGATACCAATGGAAGATAATATGTAGCTCAAGGTTGAACTGTGGGATCCTTGGTGCTCTCTGAGCTTGGCTGGTTTTTTTTTTCTTTTGCAGTCATTTCATTACCAAACTAGATGTGATGTTACCTAGTTTGGTAATGAAATGTGCAAGAAAACAACCAAGCTCAGAGAGCACCAAGGACCCCAAAGAACTAGCTGTCTGGAGAAGTCTAGGCAAGGTGAAAGGAAAGAGAAGAAGGGGACAACCAGCAGCAAGGTTACAGTTGCAATTACAGAGGCAATGGGTACATTGATGGAAGATCTGAAGGATCAGGTAAGGGACAAATCTTGGAGGAAAAAAAAATCTATGTACCAGTATATCATTATTAGTAGTTGCTGGTACTAATCAATCAATTGTTTTTGCTGACTCAAGAATGGGTGACCCTCAGTGAAACTCCCATTCCCACATAAACATTTCTGACAGTGAAAACCAGGACTTGTTGACACGTGTTTTGGGCTATCCCTGAAATAATAGTTTGCTTTGTGCCGATGGTATAGTCATGTTTCTTCAGAAGCGAGTCAAAGTTAGCTGAACTTTTGTAACTGTATGTCTACTGTTACAATATAAGAAACAGGCACAGATTGAATATAAACAAAGAAACTAATTGGTTTCTTGAATGAATACTTAAGGCTGGTGCCACTGGAAGAGAAAGGGCCTCCCCCTACTGCTGAGTTAAAGTGATATCCACCCTTCCTTGAGTCAGCAGAAAAATACGCCGGAATGAATTTTGCTGGTGCCACTACAAGCATTACTTTTATTTAGAATTTTTCTCCTCTTCTTTGTAATGACAAGAAATGTAACTTCCTCCAGATTCCTCCAGGTTGTATTAGGGAGACAATTGGTGTGGGGGTGAGAACCCACATTTTCACTGTTACACTACTTCACCTTTGTCCTAAATCAGAGACAATCCATCAAGTTAAAGCACTTACACTACTGTTGACTGAGCAGTCATGCCCTATTGCACAATTCTGGTAGATCATCAGCATAGCTCTGTTGTGTCCTGCTTTATCACTAATAAGTTTGCCTACTTCAGGGGTGAGGGCAAGATGAAAATTACATTCCAGGGGCACAGAAGAAAAGGATGCTGACCAGGTTAAATATGTTTGGGATAAACACATGTTCATCATCTGACAAAAAATTAAAAATAGAAATAAAATAAAAATACCTATAGTTACTATAGCCAATCTTAATCAAAGTAGATTTAGCTTTCCTGTGGAGTTGATTTCTTGGTCTGGTCACATCTTGGGGCTGATGTGTACCTGAAAATAAATCTAAGCTCCAATTCAGACACCTGCCTGGAGTTGTCAGGTAAATACTCATCTGAATGTCTGGTCCAGGAAACAGAAGTGAGTTGTTTACATTCCCTGGGCCAGGGCCATTGATCCCTCCCTCCCTTTTTCTCTCATCACTGGAAGCTTTCAAGTAGGGACTGGACTGCCATCTGTCAGAAATGGTGTAGGGTCTGCTTGGGCGGGGGTTGGACTAGATGACCTACAAGGTCCCTTCCAACTCTGTTAATCTGTTAAAACTATACTGTATACTCTACAATGATCCTTGCATACATATACAGGTGCTCATTTACATGACACAAGATTCACCTGGAGATGCTCCTATGCAAATAAAGACCCATCTTGCTGAAGCATTTCCTATTCAACTGCATGCCTCATTTGCTTGTCTTCCAGATGGCACCCCAAATATTCTCGGTGAAGCAGTTGTCTCATCTTCTTTTATGCCAAGGGAGCCCTCTAGATCAGGGGTGTCAAACTCGATTTCATTGAGGGCCGCATCAGGGTTATGTTTGACCTTGGAGGGCCGGGGTGGGCGTGGTCATGGTGGGCATTTGACACAGGCTCAAGATGCGCTTTTTCCCTTCTCTTCTTTGTTTCCACAGTACTCCCCGGCCTCCAGAAGCACTCTGCCAGCCAAAAATGGGCCAGAGGCACCTGGCTGGCAGAGGCACTGCGGACCGGTCTTTTTATATTTCCAGGCCAGTCCCGCGGGCCAGATTTAAGCACCCCGCGGGCCAGATCCGGCCTGCGGGCCTTGAGTTTGACACCTCTGCTCTAGATAGTCCTGTTGAATGTAAGCTCTTAAATGTAAGCTCATGCATATAGGGAAAAAAGAATCCTCCGGCAGGGTACAGTATTGGAGGTACAGTGTAAGACAGAACAACAAAGAAAAGGATTTAGGTGTGTTCATAGCAGATGTCTGCAAAATGAACAAACGGTGTGGTTAGGCAGCTGTGAAGGCGAACAGAATTCTGGGATGGATCACCAGCAAGAGAAAGGAGGTCCTAATCCTGCTATATAGGGCGTTAGTCAGGCCCCATTTAGAATATTGTGTCCAATTCTGGAGACTTCACTTAAAAATAATGATAATATTGAGTGACTGGCAACAAAAATGGTGCAAGGTCTGAGGGACAAAAACAGATCAGGAGAGAGTGGAGGAATTGAATATGGACAGCCTGAGGACAGAAGAGAAAGGGAGGACATAAATAAAACCTTTCACTATATTAAGGGTGTGAATAGAAGACAGTATTTTCAATATTAAGCAAAAATCAAGAACAAGGGAAGATAACCTCAACCTGTCATAGAGGAAAGTTCAAAAGTAACAGTAGAAAGTATTACTTCAAAGAAAGACTAGTGGGAACTTGGAACCAACTTCCAGCAGCGGTAGCGGGCCAATCAATCTGAGTTTAAAATGCTTGGGATAACCCTAATCCTAACCCTCTTTAAGTGGTTTACGGAGTCAGCATATTGACCCCAACAATCTGGGTCCTCATTTTACTGACCTTGAAAGGATGGAAGGCTGAGTCAACCCTGAGCCACTCAGGATTAAACTCCTGGCTGTGGGCAGAGTCAGACTGCAATACTGCATTTTAACCACTGTGCCACCAGGGCAAACAAACAAACAAACAAATAAACATAAATAAGAAAATTAAAAAAAACCTCAGACTCAATGGCCTTTTTCAACTCCCAGTTTTCTATGTTTCTCTCTAAATAGTTCACATATTTTGCTAGATTTCCAATCTTTCCTGAACATTACTGATATTCTGAATTTGAAAAACTCTGAAATATTAGTACTTAAACTCCAGCTGTGTGGGGCAAGTGTAATTTTGTAATTAAAATAATAATAAACCTACTAAATTGTTTAGACAAGAATTCTTGCCTAGATTTTAGGAAGAATGTTAGCAGAGTAGCAGTTTTTGAAGCTACAGTATCAAACTCACATCATTTTAATAAGAAAATGGATTTCTAGTACTTAGTAATTATATAAAAGTAAAAAGTAGAGATTGTAAGTTTACTATGTAAGTTATGGCATCAATTTTTTTTTGGAAGTCACTTTTTTTTCCTCTTTCCCCCACTTTCCCCTTCCTCATTTTCCCATTTATTTTAATTTGTATTTTATTTTAAGAAAAACTCCAATAAAAATTTAAAACTAAAAAAAAATTGATTTCCTATTTCTGATACATTTTGTCATTTTAATGACTTTACAGACACTCCTTTTTTCCTTTCCCTCTTTTTTTTGTTCCTGTCAAGTAAAGAGTAATTTACTTTACCTCTCTAACCAAGATGTTCTGATCAGTGCAGCTGCCCTCAAATCTGCAAGAGGGAATCTTAATATATAAAGAAAGATATAAAGAAAAAGAATGTTAGTCTGAAACCCATTTGGCTATAGGAGAAGGAAATTTCTTCTACTGTAGATTGTTTTCCTCTCTCTTTTTGCTTAAGTCCAAGCGTCTCCAATCTTTGGACACATATGCAATTCTGAGAGCATATGATATGTGCTGTCACAGAATGACATTACACATTAACCATGAAAAAAAAGAGTGTTATTGCCCGCTGTGGCCTCTCAGGATGCTAATCTACCATTTCAGCTTTCTTTTTCCTGGACAAGAATGGGGCATTTCCAAGCAAAGAAGTGATCTGTAGGTATGCTGGTCACATTGGTGCTCCAGCTGTCATGTTGGCCCAGGGATTAGATACATACAAAGGGGAACTTGCAAGGAATTGCAGAAAATATGATCATCTGCATGCAATTCATGTGTATGTCTATGTGTGTCACATACACACAGAGTTCCTGTTAACAAATCTTGAATGGAACTGGTATGATTGTGATGTCACTAAGATCTTTTAAAACAAGTAAATGGTTCTAATAGCATGGATCTCTGGATAGAGGGGAAAAACCAATTTTCCTTGTCTGCAAGAAGAGCAGTTTTCAACTAGAGTTTTCAACTCTACCCTTCGTTTGCTCTGAAGCAACAAAGCTTGGTAGTATTTGGCTAGATAAGTAAGATGATCTGCAAAGAAGCTGAAGAAGCAACAAACATTTCAAAGAAAACAATTTTCTATAGTGTGTAGATGAACATATTTAAAATTAATTATAATTAATATTTTGCTCCTGAATTCTTTAATCTGTCCACATATCCACATGCTATTTCCTCAGTCTGCTCCATTAGCTAGGCATCCACCTTGCAATTGTAGGATGGCCCACTCTATCTTCCACATAGCTGACTAAACAAAACACAGCCACAACTCTGTTCTGTAATGATTTACTTAACAGACACAACTGGTTCAGCCTGTGTTAGTTGCAGTTTGAACCAGTTAGTGCTGACTTTCAACTTTGTTTTGGCTGCTGCCAGAAGTTCCTCTTAAGGGCATAATTCTGTGGTTCCTGCCACAGGATATATCAGATTTCCTTCTCACCTCTGTAATTGGAAGGAAATTTCAGATTTGGAAGGGGGGGGGGAAACTCTACACCTCTGCTTGTTTTTCAAGTCCTCCCCTTCCTGAAATTAGGAAATCATCACCTGTATTGTGAGAAGGGCTGACGTTATATAGTCTTCCAACTGCTTGGAAAAACTGCCAAGCCCTAACATTGAATAGATTTTATTCTCTCAGCACACTCAAAATGGAAAAGCTTTTTTTTTTTTTTTTTGGCCAATATCCACCTACATCCTAAGAAGAACAGCAAACACTGACTGCAGTTTGCTGCTTTTTTCATTGGTCCGCAGCACCAATATTCTAGAAAGCTGTGGGCAGAGCATGACACAGCTGTCTTTAGGTGCAACCTGTGTCTTAACTGCGACAGTTTTATGGAGTGTGCAACTATTGGGTTTCTTTAGTTCTCCACTCATGTTTTACTTCTTTTGCATTAATTTTTGTCTCTTGATGGAGACAATCCATTTAGACATAAAGACTCAGCCAAAGGATACAGTTTGCCAAAAATGAACTTTGTTGCTGGAGAGTTTTGAGAATATTGACCTCACCTTCTCATCTGCTGATTCCCCTAAATCAGTGTTTCTCTACCTTGGCAACTTTTAAGATATGCTAGCTGGGGAATTCTGGGAGTTGTAGTCCACATATCTTAAAGTTACTAAGGTTGAGAAACACTGTCCTAAAGTGTTCCAGTGTAGATCCAGTGACATGATATCATTCTTGCTTCTTACAGTAGAGGCAAGAAAAAAAAAATGCCAACAGTAAGGAATGCAGATTATATTATGCAAAATTGGAATAATATATATAGTTTCTTCTATGAGTTCAGCCAATTACCATTTATTCAACAAATCATAATTAAGGAATTAGCAACACGTGTGAACTCTGTCATAGAGCAGTCTAGGCCAATTTATTTTAATATATTTAATATGTAATAATTAAATCTCACTTATTTCAGTATGCTTAATTATAATAATCTCTTGTGTTTAAGGTTTTAATTTACTTGCATGTACTGTCTGATTTGAGATCAATAGTTACACAGTGCCATCTACTGATAAACCTAGCAAAAACAATGTTGTTCTGGTCAGAAAAAGTTGGAAGTAACTGAATTAGTGAACCTCAACAACAATGGTAAGAAGCAGTCTGAGCAAAATTCCAGCATCACATCTTTGCTTTGTGGTCTGAGCTGGAAAAAGAATGAGGATTCATAGTGAATTTTTCCACTATTCACACGGCGGCAGTGAAAAAGACAAATTCCATCCTATCGTTACAAAAGAGATCGAAAATTAAAACGCCAACATAGTAATGCCCTTATACAAAAGTACAGTACGGTGTACAGTTGTACAGTTTGGGACATAACAGAAAATGCTGAATAATGCTAGCATAATCATGAGGGCAAACAGCTTTCTTAGAAGAAAAAGTAAACTGTTTGGGATGCTTTAAACCAGAGTTTTCAGCCTTGTCAACTTTAAGATATGTGGACTTCAGCTCCTAGAATTGGGAATTGAAGCCCGCACATCTTACAGCTGCAGGGGTTAAAACTGCTTTAGACTAACATGGGGGCAGGGGGAACATGACCAAGGGGTGTATGACCTAGAGCCAGTAGACAGGATTCCCCCCCCTCTCTTAAAATTCTATTCAATGAAGCTGAAGTTCACATATGCCCAGCAATTTGATTGGGAAATTGCCCTCTAAAAATTACAAAATTTGATCCTTGGAAATATACCAGTTGTGATTAGTCCCCCCCCCCACTTTTTATAAGTCTCTGTGAATAAGCAAAGAATTTCTCAAAGCAGTTGATACTGAAAAGCTGCCTAGAACTTTCTGTTAGACACAAATAACCAGGCCTAATGTAGAAGATTCAGGCTCATTATTATATTCTGCTTATTATATAGAAATCTCCCCAGAGCACCAGCCTTAGCCTTGAAATATATAGATAAAGATATATATAGAGCTTAAGGTGGCAGGGTGCAAAGACTCAAGACTAATTCTGCACTTGAGGCTTCCCTCCTGCCAGGCTGGGTGTTTCCCAACACATTCTCGGTGATAGAAATAAATCTTCCGGTCACTTAATTCTATTTCTCCAGTCAAGCTGAAACTAAGTTAATCAATTAAAAATAGCAAATGGGAGAAAATATTTTACTCAAACTTCCTTAATCCCCCGCTCCCCCAAATAAGCTACTCAGACCTATTCCACGTATAAAAGGAGAAGGTCTGTAAACACAAATAGAGTTAATTAAAATGGTCTCCCAAGGAAATTGCATGATCACAAGAATAAACATCATAGATGACATGTACTTACACACACCCATGCCCCTCAAGTGTCACCCTAGAATTCAATCTTCCTGCCAGTTGGCACAACCAGGTCTCCACATTCTTCCAGAAGGCTGAACCTCTTGGGGCAAAATATTCCATCGAGGCAACTGCAGAGAAGGCTCTCTTTCTAGACTCTGCCAGTTGAAATTCTTTAACCAACAGGGTCCATAATATACCCTCCCTGCCTGACTGGGTCAATGTAAATGGGACAAGATGGTTCTTCAAGTAACCTGGTCCCATGCCATGAAGGACTTCAAAGGTGATAATCGAAATTTAGGCCCAAATGTACATGAAATTATCTTTTCCAACTTCAGAAGACTGGTTTTTCATTTTCAATATTTTCCAGTAAAACTTTATTATCAAGAATATTGGCTAGCCATAATGTAGAATTGATGACAATTTGATTTTCAAATTTTACCATAGAATACATTAACCATAGATTAGAAGGGCTGGATTGAAGCTGATTGCTTGGATCGGGAAATAAATCAAATAACATAAATCTAGGCTGTTGAGTCTACCAACAGATGAGGAAAAGAAGGAAGTAGATAATTTACAAAATTCATATACATGAAAATTTGGATGACTACTATTATGAAAACAGTCCATTAAAAAAAAAAAGGAATCCCAAGATACAGAACTCAAAAAGCTGGACAATATTTAATTTTATGCCTGCTGGATGGATAAAATGAGGACAAAAAAATACATGTCTGTCTTTTTCCAAATATCTGGTAACCTTAACCCAGATCAGTGACCTCTCTTCTGCCCTATAACATAGTCATTGACTAAAATCAGCTTTACCGGTTTAATTCAGGATAAATGAAGGAAAGAAATTGGTGGATTCCCTTAGCTACATTTCAGGTATTCCCTGGAAGGAAAACAACTGCTAATTGCTCTCATGAACAAAGACTAAGGCAACATAACCATTAGCAACTACAGTATAGCTTATAATAGGATGGAGTTTGTACACAATATAACAAACCAAATCTTTTTAATTTTGTTTTAATCTGGTTTTTAACTTTGTTGTTAACTATGGCTTTTATATGATTTTACTGTTTTATTTATATACTGCCCAAAGGTATGCAAGTGTGATAGGCAGTACAGAAATTTGATAAATAAATAAATAAATTGTAATTGTAATAGCCAACCTCCCATCTTTCTAGATTTTGTTGGAATTGTCTGTGGTTGTGAATAAGGAAGATAGTAGAAGTGGTCACCAACTTAAATTAATGCTTACAATTAGTAAGTCATAGAACCACAACTGGGAGCCTTCCTTGATACAGTTATTTCAGAATATAAAACTGGGGGACATGGTATTAAGGAGTTCACATGTAAGTCTAAATCTAGAAAGAAGGGCTCTATCTGGGTACACAAGATAACAAGGGTTCTTTCCAAAGTAATCTAACATAGGAGAGGAATGGCATGAAATATTCAGAAGAGACAGACTATTGGTCTTCAGAAAATAGCAGAGTTCTTTAAAGAAGCAACTGCTATTAGTTGCTGCTATGAACTCTTTTTTTTTTTTTGATACCTCTGCTTCAATCTTAGTAATTCTGAAAGTAGAATTCCCTTATGCAGTAGAAAATTATAGTGTGGAAAATTAGTTCAGATCTTTCCTGACTTCTTGACAATCATGACTGAACCAGGCTTGAGTCTTACAGATATATCTTCTGATAATGTGGATAGTTATTGAGGGCTGAAGCCAAACAATCAGTTTATGGATAGTTCTCAACAACTTCATTGGTGATACCTCTCACAGTTGCTATGTGAGTATCTTAGCTGGCTTAGATACAGTAAATTTGATGATTTTAACCTCAAGATGAGAAAATAATTTAAAGTAACTTCATCTCTTGCTGTTGAAAATGATATCAGAAAGCTATCAAATGTTATTAAATATAAAATATTTACAAAATGGTCACTGTCAAATCGATTGGCAACTGTAAATTTAAGAACATGAAGTATTAGTCTCTGCAGCACTATGTATAATCAGTGATGGGTTAGTATCAGCCTAGTGAGTATATTTGGCTGGATAATCATTGCCAATGGATCCACAATATTACCAAATTCAATTTGAAAAGGGTAAAACTTCTGATGTCCCTAATCTTGTCCTTAGATTGTCATTATAGCAGTAGTGATATTGTTATCTGATTTGAAGTTAGTTACAAAATTTGGCAAAAATCTATTAATCCCATTGAATTCCAGTGAAATCTCCAGAAGTATGTAATATTCTAGTCTGGTGGAAAAGTAATTAGGAAGCCTTCCAAGTGATGATATGTTTGTTATTTCATCTGATATGTCGATATTTCATCAATTGTGAATAAGAAAGGCTTCTTGCATTATTTAGTTTCACTTTGTACGGATTCCTCCTCTCATGAAATTTCTTTTTATAGTGTTGGCATCTAGATTCAATTTCTTTGTAATGTGAGGCAGCTAAAAATTGAAATTTATTGCGCATCCAAGATCAGGGCTGGATCCAGAAGTGCTCCCAAATTAGAACAACTGTTTATTTCATTTATCACAGTTTTGCATTCTTCTTTTGTGGTAAGACACTACCCAAGATCAATAGCTAAGGCTCAGTTTAGGCATCATGTTGGTGCACATTTCTTATAAAGTACCATAATATATACGGTATGTGTGTGTAAAAGTAGAGTGTAGAGGGATGGGAAGAGATTATGTTTCTTTGATTTTCCTCTATGAGCTTTCTCCTGAATTTCCTTGATGAATTGTGACTTGGAAACCTTGAAACTCAGCATCTGTTGTTTCTATTCACTAAATGAAAATCAATATATATTTTTCATGAATGCATGACGCTAAATGAAAAAACAGATCACATGTTTGTATTTCCATGCGTGTGAAGTCATGAGTGCTATTGAGAATCATATTCAGTTGAGCTATTTTAGAAATTACTACTATTCTGTGAAGTTTTTGTCACACAACAGACATGTATGGAAAGAAATGCCAAAATAAAACCCTGGTAACTCAGAGGGATGTGTTTGTCCAGTTGAACAGAAATCGTAAACTGTTTTCAGAAGACAAAATAGCTTCTATGCAAAAGAGAAACAGTTTCAGATGAAGCGTATATATATATATATATATATATATGCTATATATTCAAATTTATGGGGACAGAGTCAGGTCTTAAGAGACTTCTGGGACACTTGTATGTATTTGCAGGGGATTCTGCTCCAAAGTGCAGGAACTGCAAATAAGAAAAGAATTAGAATGTTAAAGAATACATATTGTATTAATTTGCATACAAGTGAAATTATTCCTAGTACTGTAATGATAGGAAAATGGAAACATTTCCAAGGAAAATAAAGGAATTAAATATGTTATTATGTATTTTTGGTCATAATGGAATCACAGTTATTACATAAATTAAACACACACATACCTACAGGCAATGCCAAACAACCCAATTTTGTGAAATCTAGTACTGTATATGGTACAAATGAAAAATTGAAAAGAGTCGTTACCAGATTTGGATAACAATCTGGATCATATGACAATGACTCTGCGATGGGAATGGGAATTCCAGATGGTTTTCATAAATATTTTTGGCTTGATATGAACAGTAATAGATAATTTGCAAGAGATCATTTAGTAACAAGCAGCATATCAGCAGACTAACATAAACAAAGAATTAGCTCAGATTTATTATCCCTTGCTTCAATCCTAAACATGTATTTTCATTAAGATGGAAATGGAAAGAATTTGGGTAGTGAAGAAATAATTTAAAATACAAATTGCAAGATTTAATTGTCAATTAAAAATGAAATTTTCTGAGACTCTGTATGGTTAGAATCATGTGACCAGATCCAAAATCTTCTGTAGTCAACCTTAGTCTAAAGCAGCGGTTCTCAACCTGTGGGTCGCGACCCCTTTGGGGGTCGAACGACCATTTCACAGGGGTCGCCGCGCGCGTTAGCCCGCCATTTTGGTGCCACCGTCACTGCAGGAGTGAAAAGGTCCCGGTTCGGCCGTGCCTGCGGGTCGCCGGACAGCTGGTAGCCTGGACGCCGCCATTTGGGTTCTTCAACCCTCTGCGCATGCGCGGAATGCTTTGCGCATGCACAGAGGATAAAAGAACCCAAATGGCGGCGTCCGGGCGAAGCCTCCCACTCTCGTGCTACCTTGGCAACCGGCTCTACAGGTAAGAGCGAACCGGGAGCATTTCACCCCGATATAAACTTGGCATTAGAAAGGTTGAGAACCACTGGTCTAAAGCAATTGCAAAAACAGGCAGAATCTTTAGAAATTTGATTGAATTTGAAAACCATAACATACAAAACATGGCTTAATTTGCTGCTGAAATATGACTCAAAAACTGAACAATTTTATAGAGTGTATGATTTTGAAAGGTTTTAGAACTTAAGACACAACAAGGTAAGCAAGGCTGGGAATTTTAATGGAAAAGTAATATTAAATTGCAATGAATATCACACTTAGAGGAAAATGGTATAAAGTTTTTATTAATGACATATTATTCCAGTATTTATTGCTAAAACTATTATTTTGTGTTTTTTTTTAAGGATGGAAATGTAATTATCAGATTAGATGATATTTCCATATTTTGTAAAGCCGGAGAATTAGATAATTTTTTTTTATAATTATGGTAGTCCTCAACTTATGACCAAAATTGAGCCCAAAATTTCCATTGCTAAGCAAGGCACTTGTTAAGTGAGTTGTGCCTCATTTTCTGACTTTTTTTTTTGGCCACAGTTCTTCAGTGAATCACTACAGTTGCTAAGTGAATCATGCGGTCGTTAAGCAAATCTGGCTTCTTCTATTGACTTTGCTTGTTGGAAGCTGGCCTGGAAGGTTACACATGGTGATGACATGACCCTGGGACAGTGCAACTGTCATAAATACATAACAGCTGCCAAGCATCCGAATTTTGATCACATGACCATGGGGATGCTACAACGGTTGTAACTGAAAAATGGTCATAAGTCACTTTTTTCATTGCTGTTGTAACTTTGAACAGTCACTAAACAAATGGTTGTAACTCAAGGACTACCTGTTGAATGAAACAAATTACATTAACATTATTCTGAAGATTTGTACTGAGTTCATTATGATGGTCGCAAATCTATTTATTAATTTATGCTTTTCTCATTTTTTTCTTTTTCTTGCTTTTTCTTGCTTTTTTCTTTTAAATTGATAAATATTTTTAAAAAGAGATACACATACAAACACAATAATGTAAAAAGGAAAAGGAAAAGAAAAAAGAAAAGAAAAATCCAGTACTGTACATAGGAATTTGTGGTTGTTATCCTCAAACTCATATTGAACAGTTTGCTTTCATACTTACATTTGATCTTGGCCAAATGATTGAGAAACAATTTTATTCTGTGTTTGTTACTTTTTTTATTTGGCCCTTAAGTAATTAAACAGTAAAAAATGAAAATAAAAACAAAAAGAAGGAACAGCTGTTTACATATAATACCATATGTATTGAATGTATATGAATGTATGCATATGAAAGTATGTACAGTATAGAAAAATTATACACATTTTCAATGAAATGTAATTCATCTTTCTAAGTTTGAAGAGCAAGTTTCTTAGTAATTGGAGAGGTGTGGAGAATGTTGTACTCATGTGTCAATTTTAGGACATCAGAAAAATATTCTTGTTGCAGCTTCAACAATGTGACGATTTACTCATTTACTCATTCAAGTGCAACAGGGTCCCACAAATCATGAATATTATTTGTTGTTGAATAAGCTGTAGTCTAAGATCTCTTTAAATTTTTAATATAGATGTTAATTCTGCCTCCTGTTGTTTAGATAAAATCGGAAACTGCAAATCTTTATTCCATTCAGTTGTTAATATTTGCTATCAGAAAAATACATCAACAAGTATTTTTATAATACTAATTTTGAATTTTGTAATCTCAAAAAGATTTGGTGATTATTTTTAATAACCTAGCATCTCTGAAGCTGAAAATGCTGCTGAAGTCCAAACTGAGGGCAGTAAATGCTGTAGTTGTAACTGCTGCCAGTGGGTGGCAAAAGTCAAATGATACAGTATTTCTTAATATAGGCAACAAAACACTTCATTATTATTGAGTGCTTGTTTAGAGTAAAAACTCCCAGCAATTCTCCAGATCAGGGGTGCCAAACTTGATTTCATTGAGGGCTGCATCAGGGTGGTGTTTGACCTTGGGTGGCCGGGGGTGGCGACATGGTAACAGTGGGTGTGGCCGGGGTGGCCGTGGCCATGGTGGGCGTTAGACACAGGCTCAAGATGCATTTTTTCCCCTCTCTTCTTTCTTTCCACAGTTCTTTATTAGAACCATTTTCCTATCTCTTCTGTCATATATTACTGGCAAACATTTATTACTTATTCTTCATACTCCACTAAACTTTTTATTTCTAAATTTAGACCCCATTGTTTAATGGTAAATTGCTTTTCCAGGCAGAAAAGCTATTTATACTATTGTATTTTTATTATTCAAGTAATAATAAAAATACAACAGCATAAATAACATGATAATACAAGATCTAACAGCAGAGGTAAATTTCCAGGATAGTAAATAGAAATGGCTGTCAATGATAGATTGTTGATTGTAGATTAAATGGACCTACAGTATGTAAAATCTGGCATTAAACTGTAGTATTAACAGAGGATGTTGCTTGTTTTCTATCCAGATCAGGCACTTACTTGAGGCCACATAGTTGTAATCCAGTCCAATCCAGTCCTCCTGCAGCACTCTGCTGGCTGAAAACGGGCCATGTGGAGGCCCTGCGTGGCCTATTTTTGGCTGGCAGAGTCTGCAGGAGGTTGTGGAGGCTGAAAACGGGCCACGGGGGCCCGCACGCACCCCCCACAGCCCATTTTGGCTGGTAAAGGAACCACAGATAGGTCCTTTGATATTTCCAGGCCGACCCCACGGGCCAGATTTAAGCATCCAGTGGGCCGGATATGGCCCGCGGGCCTTGAGTTTGACACCTCTGCTCCAGATCATCCGTCTAATACGGTAGGCTGTTTTCAATTTTAACATCCAGATTACCTCATCTTGTCAATTTAACAAGAAAAAATGGATAGAATGGGTTTTTTCAGAAATAGTGTATTACAACCTTTGAATCATTTTCATGACAGGCGTTATATCTACTCTATTGTATTTAGATGAGGAAATGCTATGAGTGTGATCTTTGATTCCTGGAGAAAAAATGATTTATAAATCTAAAAAATACTGTAAATACAGTGTACTTTTAGTGTACACTACTCTGTGATTAAGCTGGATGCCAAATATATAGGGTTGGAACACAGAGAACTGTTCCGATCCAATATATTTGGCATCCAGCTTAATCACATCGAAATGAGAAATCTAATAGAAAGTGAGCTATATTTTTCAGTAGAACGGGTAGATCCTTCTCAGTGCAGTGCTTGTAGGAGGCATGGTAAACAACTTCCAAAATCTTGCTAAGAGCAGAGGTCCCCAACCTGTGGGCCATGGCCTGCTAGTGATGGCCATGATGGGATTGCAACTGGGCCGTGGAAACGGCAGTGAGTGCGAGAGCATGCACGTGCATCCTCACTTGCGCAAGAAGTGGGTGAGCGCATGCGTGTGTGCTCCATTTGCGTGAGCGGCAGGCACATATGCACACCACCCTTGCAACTGGAACTGCGTGCATGTGCACGTGTTTGCAGGCCATTTTGCATGGAACCATCACTTCTTGCCCACGCCGATCTGCAAAGCTGGAAACTTTGGGGAACTCTGGCTAAGAGAATTTCAGGGACTAGTCCAGGCCAGGAGTCAACACTGATTTGAAGGCATAGTGTACACACACACACACACACACACACACACACACACACACACACACACACACACACACACACACACACACACAGAGTAAATCCAATGTTTTTACTTCTAGAATCAACAGCCAATACTTTCTATTTCAAAGATAATTATAGTAAGAAAGATTTTATTATATCCAGTATGCCATCATCATATATCTGGATATAAGGAATAGACTAAAGACACAACAAGAATTGCTTAATGAAGAAAGGAATATGCCATGATTGTATCTGCAAATAATTGGAAAAATAAAAAAGCAGATTTAAAGAAGAAAGAGGGGCCCTGAGAAAGATGGCAGAATTTGAAATAGTTCTACAGAATCAAGATCATTTATTAGGATATATTTACAAATTGTTATTTAAATATGAAATAGAAACCAAAAAAATAAAAAAGTATGATAAAATGAATGCAACATTTCAAAGAAGTAATTCCAGTAGATCAATAAGAAAAGATAAGGAAAAAAAAAACCAATAAAAAATTTACCAAGCAACAATCTGATGGAAAATTGGTTCAAAATTTTCTGCGAATAGTAGATAGTATATAACTCCATCCAATAACAATAAAAGTCAGAAATGCCACAACAAGGAAGGAATGATTTACTATATATGGTGGTTAGATTAAAATACTCTCAAAATATTGAAAAGAAATACCTGAAAACATCCAGAAAATTCTGAAAATAAAATTGGAACTAAAAAACCAACAATATTTATATTAGGTATGATGTCCCAAAGAACATAAATGAAAGGTACAGGTAGTCCTTGAGTTACAATGATAACAGCGACCAGAATTTCCATTGCTAAGCGATGTTGTTATAAGGTGTGATGAAATCACATTACTGCACCACTTAGCAACAGCAATCCTGGCAGTCTCCCATTGCTGTTGTTAAGTAGTAACACTCCAATCCCCAACCCTCAGTCTCAGTAAGATAAGAGAGTGTCTCCCCTGCCTCCTCTTCAACTGCTTATCTCCCCTCCATCTCTACCCTTTTGACCACCCTGCACTCTGCCACTGCTGCCAGCCTTGAGCTCCACATGCCCTGCCATTGTGGGCTCCACTTGCTCTGCTGCCCTGCCCTTTGCTCACCCTGCCAGCCCTGCTGCCCCAGACTGATGGTGTAGGAGAGAGGCTGGGTGAGCTAGGAGAAGGAGTCAAATGGAAAAATAATCTGGAATCCCTATGTGGGCACAGGAGGGCAAAGTTGATCCTCCTTGAATGTCATTGCACCTTATTTGGCTTTATCCAGGTGCAAACCGTCAGTCTGAGAAGATTCCTGTTATAGCGCTTGAGCAACAAAACAGCTACCGTAACTGAACTCTTCACATGAGGATTTGGTTGTTCATGCCTGACAGATAATTAGCCATTGATTTAAATTTGCATTTTTCCCTACCAGCTTTTCCTCTTGTAGTTCAAGTGGGCCAAATAAGCTTCCCATGATTTTTCAGCTGAGTTCCTTCTTACAATACTTCTTTACAATACAATACAAGAACAATAATACCAGACCTCTACTCCTTTAGAGGATAAATGATGTGGGATATCAAGGGGAAGTCAGTAGGGTCCCATACAACAGTAGAACTGGATTCCAAAGGGGCCTGCTGTGCTGGTCAAATGTCTGACATCCTCCATTCTCCCTAAGTTGAAGAAGGACATTTGGGGGAATGGCTGGGTAAATACTCAAGCACACGGGTGCCCACCCACACCCACACACCACCACCACATTTGAATGGACTTGTGTATGAGTTCAAGAGAAATTGAAACCATCACTCATGTAACTGTTGTGTTGTAATTTTTATCTGGATCTAAGGAACACATTTATTTTACTTACGTTGCAACAACATTCCAGATCTTAGATATACAGTTTCTATTTTCTGATTCTAATGATAAAATCACTAATATTTTAAGCAAATTTTCCTTGGCAGCAATCAAGACGTATCATCAATAATGTATTATCACATGTCTAATTGTTTTTATATTCTTTTATATATTAATGTCTATAGATCATTGATTGTGATAAAGAATGCATGAATGTATACAAAAATGAATTGAATTTATGTATACAAAGATAAAGCATCAAATGTGTATACACTCATGGACAACAAACATTTTTTTAAAAATGCCTTCCTTACAATCCTGTTTCTTTCTAATGTCTATGAGATCGATTTTTAAATGTATTCTATAATAGCAGCACAGCAGGTGTGGGTTCTAACTTACCTCACCGCCGGTTTGCTTCCTCCCGTGCCGCGTGGGTGCGCGCGTGTTGCGTGCCACGTGGCTGTGCCATGTGAGCGCGCGCGCATGCGCAGTGCTAAAAAACCAGCTTCTGCGCATGCGCAGAAACAAAAATCAAGATGGCGGCGCCATAGGTGCTGCCGAGAGAGCCGGTTCGGGGGCGTGGCCAACCGGCCATCGCTGCCGGTTTGGCGAGTGGGGGGAAATTCCCACTACCGGTTCTATAGAACCGATCCGAACCGGCAGGAACCCACCTCTGCAGCACAGTGGCTATAGCTCTTGCTTTGTAAATAGGTGTGCTGGTTCAAAATCCAGCAAAATCATTATTCTCTAAGCTTCCTAGTTTTTTTGTCTCTTTTTAAATTGAAACAATGCACATTTTACTATTTAGCTGAGGTTGAAAAGTTGGAGTCTTAGAAAATAAAAGATAAAAAACATTGTACTGGATTTCAAATGAACGAACTTTTATTTGCAAGGCAGGAATTGTAATAATTGTACTACTATATCACTCAAAAACATCTTTAAAAGATATTCCAAATTATGCTAAGAAATGACTCACTTGAAGAAATATTCTGTCCTCTGCACAGTAGCCCCAAAAACTGCTGAAGTTAGCCAGCAATAGATTAAAGCCCGCTATTCCAGATGGACTGGGATTTATCTAATACTAACTTTATTTAATTCAGAAACTAATTCTACTTTCTGCCATATCCGATGTTCAGGTTTCTTTTTAAGATAAGATTTTAAAACTTCAAGTTTTGTCTGATTGACCAAACACTATTGTAAAGAATTGTCTACTTCCAATTAGATAGAAATTCTTGCTAATTCTTTTTATTTTGGACTGTTTTTGTGATTAGTTTTGGTTAGTTTTTTAAGATGTTAAATTGTCATATAAATGTCTTTATAGTTATTTCAATCTACTGTGACTTACTAATTTTCTTTTAATCTTTTATAAATTTTTTATGCAATTTTTAAATTTTGAAGTTTATTTATGTATTGTCTCCCCCCCCCTTTTTTTGGTTTTCATTCTCTATGTAACCTTAAAAATCAATAAAAATAAAGCAAATTTATTGGTCATACTAAAAACAAACCCTCCAAAACAAAAACCACCACTCCTAAGAAAAACAAACAAACAACCTCAAAGTCAAATTGACAAGAACATGCAAGTTGACATAACATGGAATTTGTATAGAAAAGAGTAAGAGCACTCTGGAAGTAGAGCAGAAAAATGCACCTTCAAGTAATGTTGAGGTATTACAGGTATTACAAGGTATTACTGTAATAGGGGAAACATCTTTTGTTCCTATTTTCCAGAAATGATCTACCTGCCTATTTGGATGACAGAGCAACTTGTTAATGCGATGTATGTTGAGAATATACATTGGTTTCTTTTTCTTTTTTCTTTCCAAACCGTGATAAAAAGGCGTTTATTGAGAATATACATTGGTTTCTGAACTCCACTAAGCTCTTTAGTCAACAAAAATTTGCAAACAGGATTTTGATTAAAACAGAGAAGTCATTTTAAAAAATTCAGTCTAGAACTCTGATAGAGGTTGCTAGGTAGAAGAAGCAACTCAATAATTTCTGAATCATGGAGTTTCATTCATCTCCGTAAATAACATGGAGTTATTGAATATTATACAATGCGACAGATATGCAATAGAGAGTAAGTAGAAACCCTGTGCCTTTCAAAATATGAGTGGAGAGCCGGGTTTCAGGAGAAATTAAATAAAACATCTGTGCATAACGTTTTATTCCTACACACAAAACCAATGTTTCCAATTAGTGATCAGAGATTGAGTGAAAACAGAAAATTTGGTTTGATGTTGAATTTCCCTTCTCCAGAAGTTTCATGAGGTATTGTCACACTGGGTTGGTGGTTTCCCTATTAAATTATCCACTGGGTTTCACTTTGATTCTGACTTTAAAAAAATGTAATAATTGGGCCTTTCCCCATTAGGGAATTATCGTACAACTCTTTCGTTCTTGAGCCAGCAGAAAACTATATTGGCATTTCTTGTCCTCAGTTGCCAATTGCCACCTTCTCTCTTTAGCTTCTTTTTCGAGTCACTTCTGCCCACCCTCTATTATGGTATCAAACCCTGAGAGATTCTACACATCCGGATCAGGGGTGGGTTCTAACTTACCTCGCTGCTGGTTCGCTTCCTCCCGCGCCTCGTGGGTGCGCCTCATGGGCGTATGCGCGCTTTGCGCGCGCATGCGCAGTGCACAAAAATTAAAAAAAAATCCTCCCCCCAAAAGCCAAAAACAAGATGGCGGTGCATGCGCATTGCCGGAAACTCGGCTTCTGCACATGCGCAGAAGAAAAAAAAACCTGGAAAAAAATTCAAAAAAAAAAAAATTCACATTTTTAAAAAAAATAAAATAAAAAAAAAAAAGACCGGCACCGACCGAACTGGCTTTGTGATGTCATCGTGACGTCACCAGCGGGTTGCTACCGGTTCAGGCAAACCGGTCCAAACCGGGAGGAACCCACCTCTGATCCGGAGGGTGCCCTTGAACAGTGTTGGGATAAGGGAGAAAATATTACAGGTAGTCCTTGACTTACAACAGTTCGTTTAGTGACCATTCAAAATTAAACGGCCTGAAAACAATGACTTATGACCAATTTTCACATTTATGACTGTTGTAGCATCCCCATGGTCACATGATCAAAATTCAGATGCTTGGCAACTGACTCATATTTATGACAGTTGCAGTGTCCTGGGGTCATGTGATCACCTTTTGTGACAAACAAAATCAATGTGGAAGCCACATTCACTTAACAACCGTGTTACTAACTTAACAATTGCAGTGGTTCACTTAACAACTGTGGCAAGAAAGGTTGTAAAATGGGTTGCAATTCACTTCACACTGTCTTGCTTAGCAATGAAAATTTTGGGCTCAATTGTGGCTGTAAGTCGAGGACTACCTGTAATGCTGGAGGAATTAAAGATTACATCAAAACTGTTATCATGTTTGCACCATGGCTAGCAGGAAGTAGAGATGTAGCTAAGGTTTATGGAAGACTGTATTATTGAAGGTAATACTTTTCCTCTTGCTTCAGATGCTGAAGTTGCTTAGTCAAACATAATCAAATATCTAACAAAGAAAATAAAGGAGCTTCGGGGCTTATTTTTTGCATGTTTTTTTAAACCAAGGTCAGAAATATTTCCAGCCAATATGTGCAAGTAAAGGAAATAATTAACCCTCCGCACTGCACTAATGAGGGCCAGTAATTACCACTGCTATCTAGTCCTTGGTGCTCTCTGAGCTTGGTTTTTTCTTGCAGATGTTTCACTACCCAATTGTCACTGCTGAAGAAAGGCACTCCTATCATTGACACTCTGGAGGTTGAAATAGCTGTCTGAAACCAGTTTATAGAGGAAAGTATACAAAAAAAAAGATAAAGGTTATTTTGATAATGAGTTGAATATAGTAATCTCTTTGTGAAAAAGAGGTCCTAGAAATACTTGGATTCTCATGATCAAATACATTCCCTTTGTTCGTGCTCCTCTCATCCTGACAATCATCTTCTATTTTAATTTGTTAATCAGTGTAGAATGGAACCACTTGACAATCATTCTTTAC
This sequence comes from Thermophis baileyi, assembly GCA_003457575.1. Taxonomy (NCBI): domain Eukaryota; kingdom Metazoa; phylum Chordata; class Lepidosauria; order Squamata; family Dipsadidae; genus Thermophis; species Thermophis baileyi. The sequence continues at coordinate 2,255,688 of QLTV01001007.1, forward strand.
TTGAGGGGATTTGGGAAAAGCAGTTTTATTATCAGACTTGACTATATGAAGATTTAGTTTTAATCCCAACTCTAGCATGACTGATCCTGGCCCAGTCACTCAGATCCTTTTAACTGTGGTGAAAAGATGCCCCACTAACCCATGTTTCTCATCCTTGGGAACTTTAAGATATGTGGGCTTCAACTCCCAGAATTCTCCAGCCAACACGGCTCCCAATCAAAAACTAAAACAGCATAGAAAGCCATATCAAAGCTAAACACATTAAAACAACATTTAAAACAACCTGGTGCCAAGTCAGACTTCTAATGTAGAACCCATTGCAGCACTTGGGGGAAAAGCTAGGTCTTCAAAGCTTTACGAAAGGCCAGGAGGGTAGAGGACTGCCTAGCTTTGGGGGGCAGAGTGTTCCATAGGGCAGGGGCTGCCACAGAAAAGGCACATTTCCTAACTCTCATCAGATGGAAATATGTAGAGGAAGTGTCTAGGACCGTGATGGTGAACCTATGGCATGTGTGCCAGAGGTGGCACGCAGAGCCCTCTCTGTGGGCATGCGCGCCATCACCCCAGCTCAGCCAGCTGGTTGTCAGGTTTCCGACATGTGCATGTGCGCCAGCCAGCTGGTCATTGGGTTTCCGAGGTGCACATGCACGCCGGCCAGCTGGTTGTCAGGTTTCCGAGGTGTGCATGTGTGCCAGCCAGCTGGTTGTCGGGTTTCCAGCGCTCTGCCGCGTGCGCCTTCTGGTTTGGGCACTCTGTGCCTAAAAGGTTTGCCATCACTGGTCTAGGAATATGCCTATCCTATCTGACCAGGTAGGTGTCCTTAGGAGAGGCAGTCCCACAGCTAACTTCACCTTGTGCCATATAGGGCTTTAAAGATGATGACCAGCACCTTGAATTGCATCTGGAAGAAAACTGGGAGCCAATGCAACTCACATAGCAAAAGTGTTACATGGGCAAATCTAGAGGGCCCCATTCCTGTATCCATTGCTTCATTCTGGACCAGATGAAGTTTCCAGGTGGTCTTCAAGGGCAGCCCCATGTAGAGTACATTTGTCAAGCACAAGGAACCAGAATGACTCTGGAAACAGGTCAGAGTAGTTTCTTTAATATTGTTCTCCTATTTATAAGAATCTCTCCAGACTAACTGCATTCAGTCGGGAATAGGAAGATAAAGGCTTCAGGAATCTAGTCGGAGATTCCACCACATCATTGCAGTAATCCAAACGGAACGAGAAGAGTGACTATTGTATAAAGCATCTGCTTAGAAAATGGTCTGTTTTGAGTGCATCAGGGAGGAGGGTTGAGAATACAGGAAAGGGGGAAATCATCTGGGGCTGGTTTATATTTCTGTGTTCCTGTTTTCAGTGCTCCTTATGCCCTCATTTGCTATGAGATTTTGCTAAATGACAGTTCCTGTTCCGTCTTCTTTGGAAAAGAAACAGAAGGTGCTTATAGACTGAGATGAAAGGGGAACCAGACAGGAACCTGGGTATTACTGAAAGCTCTGCATTTCATTCCAGGTTGAACCCTATCAACAATCAATACCTGTGCCCAAATGTCAGGTATAATTTTCTTTAATATTTTCAATCATATGGGACATTATTTTTTTCAGGTAAGTTCAACTGGCAATTCTTTTATTCTGGGGAAGTTGCACACAGTAACATAGGGCTCTGATTCTGACTAGCAATGTGGTCCATGTCAGACATTTCTTTGTCCTGCAGAAATCCTAGAGAAACAACACCACTATTTATTTCATTGATGAATCAAAATTCAATTTTTTGCAGTTCTGGGCAAATGAAATGAAAAACACATGGAAGCTCAGTAAAGTGGCTTTGTTCTCTAAGAAAATATCAGACACTAACAATCATCAATGGATAATATTCCAATGTTTTATTAATTCATTTTAAATATTTTTATATGCCCTTCCTCAGATAATGCCAGGATAATTTACTAAAAATAATTGTAATAAAATTACAGCTTCTCTCCCACCCAAGCTAAGCCATCTTTCATCAGGCAGCTGGATTTGTTGTTTAAAAACCATTCATCGGTGGCTAATGCTTGTTTAAAAGTGTGAGTGGTGTCATTGTCTGTCAATGTTTCTTGCTTTTCTTGGGATCTGGTGATTACTTTAGCGGCCAGTTGATTGTTTTGTACTATGGGTTTGATTACCCCTGACCTCGCACTATTGTATTGTGGTTTTCTGGATAGTGCATCTGCCAGAAAGTTTTTTCCCCCGGGGAGATATCTGAGAGTAAAATCAAATCATTTAAAGTACTGAGCCCATCGTACTTGTTTTGGGGATAGTTTCCTTGGGGTCTTTAGGGCTTCTAATTTTTTGTGATCAGTCCAGACTTCAAAAGGCATCTTACTCCCCTCTAGGAAATGCCTCCAGGTTAAAAGTGCCCACTGAACTGCATAAGCCTCTTTCTCCCAAATGGCCCACCTTTGCTCAGTCTCATTCAACTTTTTGGATGTGTAAGCACATGGTTGTAGTTGGTCTTGTTCATTTTTCTGAAGCAGGACTGCCCCTATTGCCACATCGCTGGCATCTGCTTGTATGATGAATGGTTTCTTGGTGTCTGGGTGTTTTAGGATTGTTCTGCTGAGAACAGCCGTTTGAGTTTTTCAAATGCAGCTTGGCATTCCATTGTTCAGGTTAAAGGCTGCTTCGGTCTAGGGTTGCCCTCCCCCTTCGTTTTTAAAAGCTTGCACATGACTGTTAGAGCCAGGAGATGTCATGGATTGAGTAAAAGTGAGTAAAACTCACTTAACAACGCTCTTGCTTAGCAACCAAGA
>QLTV01001007.1:2259206-2271408 GCA_003457575.1 Thermophis baileyi
TCTTCCTTTCTTCCTTTCTTCCTTTCTCTTTCTCTCTTTCTTTTTTTGTCTCTCTCTCTCACACACACACAAACACACCTGGTCTGGGATGAACTGATCTGGCGAGCACCAGAGCAGCAGCGGCAGGAGAAGGAACAAAATGGCGCATCCACGGGACCTGAGGCAGATGCGGGCGGCAGTCACCCAAAAGCCCCACGGAAGCCGAGCACGCCAGGCCCAAAAGGCAACGGGTTCAGCTGCAGCCCGGATTAGCCGAGGAACTGCGGGGAGCCTCCCGCGTGTTGCACCCCCTCTCACCCCCACCCGGCCTTCACCCACGCCTCCATGCCGTTTTCAGCTGCCCACCTCCTTGGCCGGCTAGCTGGTCTTGCCTCCTCCCTCCTGGGCGATCCCGTGTGAAAAACAGGGCGGCTGCTAGCAAAGAGGGGAGATGAGGGGTTGATGCTTCTGTGACCAGGGGAGCCGGAAAGCATCTGGGTCTCACCTAGCCTCTTTTCCTCTTGCAGCCACGTGTGCTACCGCTGCAGTTCCAGAGGGCTTTCCTTGGGAGCGAGGGGGAATAAAGAGGCCATAAAGCGGGTGGGTGGGCGGCAACCGCCATTACTACTTACGTTGTTGCTGAGCTCCTGGAGAGCCACGCTCATGCTGGCGATCCAGAGGGCAGCGGGAACCGGCTGGCGGAGGCACCGCAGGGCCCGGCTGGGAGCGCGCTAACCTTGCCCTCCCCGGGCATTGCCGGCCAGTCTCCCATCAGCAGAGGCGCTCTTTGGGAGGCGCTGGCTGGCAGTGCAGCCACTCTCAGACCAGGGGTGGATTCCAACTTACCTCGCTGCCGGTTCTCTTCCTCCCACGCCGCGTGGCCTCACCTCGTGGGAGCACGCTATAACGTTCTATAGCTCCTATAAAAATGCCTGTATCAAAAAACATACATGAACCTCATATAGCATTCTATAATTTGTACATAATGTCCACTTTATAATGCCTTGGTAAGGCCACACTTGGAATACTGCATTCAGTTTTGGTCGCAACAATGTAAAAAAAATGTTGAGACTCTAGAAAGAGTGCAGAGAAGAGCAATAAACATGATTAAGAGACTGGAGGCTAAAACATATGAAGAAAGGTGGCAGGAATTGGGTATGTCTAGTTTAATGAAAAGAAGGACTAGGGGTGACATGATAGCAATGTTCCAATATCTCAGAGGTTGCCACAAAGAAGGAGTCAAACTATTCTCCAAAGCTCCTGAGCGGTGGCAATGGCGGAGTCCGGCGCTTGGGCCATGCAGAGCCGCTCTGCCAGCGGGCTGCGGACTGGCAGCCGGCCTCTCCCGTCCTTCCCGGAGAGTGCTTCTGCTGATGGGAGGAGGGCGGGCAATGCCCAGGGAAGGCAAGGTTAGCGCGCTCCCAGCCGCGCCCTGCGGTGCCTCCGCCGGCTCAGGAGTTGCTTCAGGAGGCACTGGCCAGCAGGGAGAGGCTACAAAGGTTGCCGGGCCCTCTCTCCCGGCCGGCCAGCGCCTCCCGAAGTGTCTCATAGGCTGGCGGAGGCACCGCAGGGCCCGGCTGGGAGCGCGCTAACCTTGCCCTCCCCGGGCATTGCCGGCCAGTCTCCCATCAGCAGAGGCGCTCTTTGGGAGGCGCTGGCTGGCAGTGCAGCCACTCTCAGATCAGAGGTGGATTCCAACTTACCTCGCTGCTGGTTCTCTTCCTCCCACGCCGCGTGGCCACGCCGCGTGGCCGCACCTCGTGGGCGCACACGAGCATGTGCAGTGCAACCCCCCCCAAAAAACATGCCGAAAACAAAATGGTGATGCATGCGCAGTGCCAGAAACTCGGCTTCTGCGCATGCGCAGAAGAAAAATAAAATAAAAAATTCGGGAAAAAAAGATGGTGGTGCCTACGGACCGGCACCGACCGATCTGGTTCGGTGACGTCATCGTGCGGTCACCAGCGGGGCGCTACCGGTTTTTTAAAAAAATGCCAAAAACAAAATGGTGATGCATGCGCAGTGCCAGAAACTCGGCTTCTGCGCATGCGCAAAAGAAAAATAAAATAAAAAATTCGGGGGGGGGGGCGAATAAAAAAAAATTAAAAAAAAGATGGCGGTGCCCACGGACCGGTACTGACTGACCCGGTTTGGTGACGTCATTGTGATGTCACCAGCGGGTCGCTACTGGTTCTGGCGAACCGGTCCGAACTGGGAGGAACCCACCCCTGCTTTAAATAGGATGTGACTGATCACTTTCATTCCAGAAGATCATTAGCCATGTACTGTGCTTTACATTTTAAACATTATATTTTAATGGAATTCTGTATGGTATGAAATTTTGGCCCAAGATAGTAAACACATTTTTTACTTTCCTAGATTCATAGGAGTCATAGAATCATAGGATTGGAAGGAACCGTGGAGGCTTTCTAGTCCAACCTGCTGCCAAAAGCAGGAATCCTTATTCTATCCCAGACAAATGGTTGTCCAATCTTTTCTTGAAAACCTCCAGTGACGGATTACCCACAACTCCAGGAGGCAAGCTTTCCCATTGATTAATTATTCTCACTTTCAGGAAATTTCTCCTTAGTTCCAGGTTGGCTAGCCCTCTAATGAGCTTCCACCCATTGCTCCTTGTCTTGCCCTCAGGTGTTATGGAGAATAAATCAACCCCCTCTTCCCTATGACAGCCCTTCAGGTATTGGAAGATAGCTATCATGTCACCCCCCCCCAGGGGTGAGACTAAACATACCTAGTTTCCTTAGCCATTCATTGTACGATTTAGCCACCAGATCCTTTATCACCATGATGGCAAACCTATGGCACGCGTGCCACAGCTGGCACGCTGAGCCATCTCTGCGGGCACACGAGCTGTCACCCAGCTCAGCTCCACCGTGCATGCGTGGGAGCCTCCCGCCGGCCAGCTAATTTTGGGGGGCGGGGCGGGCAGGGGGAGATGCATGTGGGAGATGCGCACGCATGCACGGAGGTTGTGCACACATGCGTGGGGGTCACGCATGCATACGCGGCGGTCGGGGGTCACGCGCGCATGCGTGGGGGCAGGGGGCAGCACATGGGGGTGCAGCGCCTCCCCGTGGCCCATTTTTGGTCACAGGAGGCTACAGGGAGGCCTACTAGGCCCAAATGGGGCGTGGAAGGTGTGGCGTGCCCTCCCCATGGCCTGTTTTTGGTCCCAGGAGGCTGCAGGGAGGCCTACTAGACCCAAAACGGGGGGAGGGAGGGTCATGCGCGCATGCACGGGGGGCAGGGAGAGCACGGGGGGTCGCATGCGCATGCAGGGGGCAGGGGGAGCATGGGGGGTTGTGCGTACATGCGCAGGGGGGCACATTGCATTATGGGTGCCGGCACACGCACGTGCTGTCGCGCATGTGCGCTTGCTTTCGGCACACGACGACAAAAAAGTTAGCCATCACTGCTTCATCATCTTTGTTGCTCTTCTCTGAACTCTTTCTAGGGACTCCACATCTTTTTTCTATCATGGCAACCAGAACTGACACTGTATTCCAAGTATGGCTTCACTAATGCAATATAAAGAAGTATTAGCACTTCCTATGATCTTGATTCCTCTGTTGATGCAGTCTAGGACTACTTTGGGTTTTTTGGCAGCTTCACCACACTGCTGACTCATACTTGAATGGTGGTTCACCAGAACACCTAGATTCCTCTCACTATTACTACTATTGAGTCAGGTACCTCCCATTTTATAGCTGTGCATTTGGATTTTTCCTGCCTAAGTGCAAGACCTTACTTCTGTCACCACTGAACTACATCTTGTTGGATAGGGCCCGATGCTCAATCCAGCTAATCCATTTCATCTGAAGTGTTTGAAGTCAAATTACCATTTCTATCTTCAAGCTTTTGTTCCCAGTGGGGATGTTAGTGTATAGGCAATACATATTCAAATCATATGGATCACTTAAAAAAAAAAAACATGGGTAGATGCAGTATCATTTCTTTCTAAACCATTGGCACTCTCTTGTTTCTATGAGGCATTAACCACTTCTTCAGCCTCTCCTGTATTCCAAAATCCATTATTCAGGATATAGTGATGTCCACAGTTCAATAATGGATATAAAATGTGTTTTTTAATTAGAGCTATGCTCCAAAATTTGTATTGGGGAAATGGATACTGTGTACACTGACACATTTGCTAAACTTTCACTGTCAGTTAAAATCTTAATATCATCAACCTTCATGGTAGGTCATCACACCTTAAATCATCACTCTTCCCTTTAATTATTCAGATTGTAAAGGTCACTGTATACATTTCACGGCACCAGCAGAAAGAATATAGAACACTTATGCTTCCTATTTTCCTTTCTTACAAATTCACTCTTAGGTCATTCTTTCCTCTGTAAGGTCTTCATATTTGGCTTTTGAAATTTGACAGTCTTTCTTTGCAGTTAATTTCTGTAACCTAATAATGTAGAAACTGAGGATACAACTGAATGACAAGGACAAGAAATTTCTTTTAAAAAAACAGAAATCGAGGTCAGAATAATAAATTTTATGGCAAGGTGGGAATAATAAAACACATAGTAGACAAAAAACTACTGGAGAAGAACAAATAGCATGAATATATAGAAGAAATATTTAAAAAATGATCCAAAGTTGATGCTATTTACAAAGGTCTGATCCCCAAATAAGAGCCAGATATTATGAAAGTGATATTTGGAGAAACATGGGAAGTGATATTTGGAGAAACATGGGAAGTGATATTTGGAGAAACATGGGAAGGGAGTGGTCTTATTGCAGTCCGGAAGAGAATCTGACCAAAGCAAAAACTCTCAGGGAAAGTAAACTCATTTTCAAAACATAACATTTGGCTCATATTTGTTCTTAAGCAAAACCCAGTTATTTTTCCCTTCCTTTTGCAAAAAGTCATGGAGAAAATATCATGGGGAAAATATCTCCCATGACATGCATCCTTTCCCTAACTCCCCAAAATGAAAGAATTAAGAACTGTCCCCCCCCCTGCCTCAGGAGTATCAGTCGTCTAGTATGATGGCCTTTCCAACATCTTAGAACATAGAACAATAGGTTTGGAAGGGACCTTGGGGGTCTTCTAGTCCAATCCCTGCTCAAACAGGAGACCCTATACCAGTGATGGCTAATCTTTTCGTAGCTGCATGCCAAAAGCGTGTGTGACAGTGTGTGCGTGCGCATCCATAATGCAATGCACGTGCGACCCCCCCGTGCACCCCGCCCCAAATCCTGGGAGATAGGGGTTCTCCCAGGATTTGAAATGGACACCAAACATTAGAACCATCATTACAAAGTCACAACAAAGAATGTTCTTCCTGTGTCAACTTAGGAAGTTCATACTGCACCAGGAGCTGTTGATACAGTTCTGCAGAAGAATTATTGAGTCTGTCATCTGTACTTCTATAACTGACTGGTTTGGTACAGCAACTAAACAGGACAGGTACTCCAACGGATAGTTAGAATTGCAGAAAAAACAATTGCAACCAGCCTCCTTTCCATAGAAGACCTGTATATTGTGCGGGTTAGAAGGAGGGCTGAGAAAATATCTACAGACCCCTCACATCCTGGACATAAACTGTTTTGACTCCTCCACTCAAGACGCTGCTATAGGGCACTGCATGCCAAAACAAGTAGGCACAGGGACATATTTTCCCCTCATACCATCACTCTGCTGAACACTTAATCCTCACAGTAAATATACTTATATCTAAGTATAATTACCCATGTTGCATGGCTGTAGTATTATTATTATCCTTCTTATCTTCTTTACTACCCCCTTTTATTGGTATTATTATTATGATTATGATTACTCTGTTGCTTTGCATGCATACTGCATCGGAGAAAAATTCCTTGTGTGTCTAATCACACTTAGCCAAATAAAGTATTCTTCTTCTCCTTAAAAATTGCTGAGAAGGTACACATATTCCATTTTAAAAAACAAAACATCCAAATATATTATGTTTCTATTGATGAGAACTTCAGAAAAATAGAGGTGAAAAGTTGAAAGAACAAAGATAATATAGCAACCGATTATGGACTGAGTGGAAACACGGAAATTTTGCAAAGATAGAAAGATATGGAGAGGTTTAATGAATGACATTAGTGTAAGCTACTTTTAACTATGTTTCCTTTCCTTTTGTTTTATCTTTCGCATTTGATTTATTATTCCTCACTCTTTTTCTGCACTTTCTATAATGTTGGTTAACCCAAACGGGAAGTGTCATGGGTATGATTGATATGATTTTGATAAATTGTTCACTGATGCATTTCTTCATTTACGGTAAATCTGTCTTTGGAGCTATTGCAGTATTGTTGTGAATGTTGTTTGCATGCTGGATTGCAGCTGCAGATTCAGAGATGACATTTACATCCTCAAAAGAGTTATAGCTTTGGGTGATATACAAAGACAGATCACTCCAGCTACTTTGCTGGAGATGGAAAGGTTTAGTTCTTTAAAAAATAAAGGGCAGAATGCTTGGATATTGAGAACTAAGGCTGGAAAAAAGAAGGGAACATGATTATTTACTGTAGTCTCTGATTAATCTTTGGAATTTACCAAATCTGAAAGGAAAGAAAGTAGGGGAAGCCTATTACTTCAGTGGAAAATGTATATCTAATAGTTTTTTGTTTAATCTGTTTCAGTGCTATGCTAAAGTCTCATTGTTTAATATTCTATATTTCTTAGTACACGTTAGGTGATTGTGTATAAGTCCAGCTTTTACTTGGAAGCTCAGGCCATACATTAAATTATAGTTTTTTTTTCTTTAGAAATTACCTGTATTCTGAAGATGATTTTGACTTTTCTGCCCAGTATCTCTTTTTATGGGGACTGGCCATTTGCAGTCTGTCTGGAACACTGTACTTTTCTTTTATACTGATACATTTGTATCAGTATCAATATGATATCAACAACTCTATAGTTTAATGTTACCAACATTGGCACATTTTAATATTTAAAATTTAAAAGGAGATTTTACGTTTTTCTTTTCTTTTAAAATAAATATTCATTTTGTTTATCTCTTATGAGATTGGGCTGTGCCCAAGAGGAAGGACTTGAATCCTGTAAACAAAAACCCTCTATGCTAAGTGGCCCAGATTTGGCATTATAGAAATTATTTCAATGTTTGTATTTTTAATCACCAGAAAGTCAGTACAGGTTGTGAAAGCCTTATCTATCTTACACACTGGGGTTAGGGAGAAGGAAGATAGTTGCTGGTAGCAGGAGTTACCAAGCTGCTATCACAAAGCAGGAGGCAGGAATAGTATGGGCTCTGAGAGAGGAGATTTGAGACCTGGATTCAACCATATACTATACAGATAGTCCTCACTTAATGACCCTAATTGGGACCAGTAACTTTATTGTGATGTGGTGGTTAAATGAAACATAAGATTAAAGAAGGTCTTTCACTCATGAAGAACAATCTGATTTCTTGCCAAAAAGACAATAGAAAGAATGTGAGAACTATCTTGAATGTTATTGAATATTTACAATACCACAAAGGGGAGCAAGCAGCTTTTATATTTCTGAATGCAAAGAAAGTTTTTGACGATTTTAGATTTTGGAAGATATGGACTTCAGAGAGGGGTTTAAGGGGTTCAAGTGATATATACATCACAGCAAGCAAATATTATTAATAACAGAGACTTAATCAAGCCTAGTGAAATTCAAAAGGGCACGAGACAAGGAATCTCCTTTGTTGTATATATTAGTGCTGAAAGTTTTGAATAGAGATATTCAAACATGACAAAGGGCATAACAATTTAAAAGAAAGTTTCTAAACCAAGAGATTTTGCTGATGACTTAGTTATATTTCTGCAAGACCCCAAAGCTGGTATAGGATATTTAATGAAGAAGTTAAATGACTTTGGAGATTTAGCAGGTTTTAAAATAAACAAACAGAAACAAAAATGCTTGTTAAGAACATGGCTGTTCAAGATTATGAAATCTTGACAAGAATGTTGGGTTTCAAGGCGGAGAATAAGTTTAAATATTTTGGGGTTATACTGACAGATACAAATTGTAAACTGTTTCAGAACAATTTTGTTTTGTTGAAATGGTACTTGAAATGGTATAAAAAGATTTATTAAGATGTGACAAGTTGCAGTTTTCCCTTCTTGGCAGAATTTCTGTAATTAAGATGACTGTTCTACTAAATATGTTATTTTTCTTCCAGACCGTCAGAGTTTAGGCAGCGTGATTAGTATTATGAGATAAACCCAGGAGCAAAAACACAGCACACAGCACACAGAGCCTTTAGATAATTAATAGTGGTTTATATACAGCTAAATATATACAAATTTATACGTAGTTAAATACCTTATCATACAGCTACTGATACACGGAGAAGAGCAATGAGATTACATGAGAGAGAACATGAGGAGAAGGGACACGCCCTCTAATGGCTTCCCTTATATAGGCAGCTTCTTACCCAGCTTCTTAAAGTGGCAGTAACCCTGCTGCCTCATTCCCATTGCATCAGCTTCCGGTTGCCTTCGCTTACAATCTCTCATCAGCTTACAGCTATTAAATCTACATACCCTGAAATATTCCTGATATTGACAACTGATGTTCCATTTAAGCAATGGCAAAAGGATATTTCTAAATTTAAATGGCAAGGAATAAAACCAAGAATTAAACATAAATTACTGCAAGATGCCCAAAAAGAGGAGGTTTGGGTTTACCAGATTTGTATTTTGATGCCGGCAGTTTTGTCTGGTTGAAAGAGTGGGTAATCCTACAAAACAAGAGGATGCTTGAACTAGAGGCTCATGAATTAAAATTTGGATGTATTAATGGCATGACAAGGTTAAAACAAAAACTGGCTTCAAGAATTATTTTGTTCGGCATGCCCTCCTAACGGTTTGTAATAAATATAAAATAAGGTTCTCTCTGAAGGTTTGTCTCTGGGTGTCACCTGAGGAAGCCAAAAGAAATGATTGTGAGACTGAATTGGTGGACTTAGGTGTAAATGGTATTTTTAAACAAGGTAAATAATCTCAAGTCCAAAGAAGAGTGAAGAGTCAAAAGGATGTGTTTGTCACTGGTTTATATACCTACAATCGAAGGAAGGATTTAAGTTAGGCCTAAAAAGATGGGTTTGACTCTGTAAAAACAAATTTGAAATTGTGTTGTGTTGTGTTAATGATGAACATGTTATTACCAAAGGTTATAAACTATTACTGAAATTAAACTTGGAAAGTGAATATGTGAAGCATTATATGATGCAATGCACAAAAAACTAATATAATGCTTGAACAATGGGAAAATATGTGGATGAAAGGTTTAAATTTTACATGGAAGTATAACTTAAAGGAAAACTTTTATAAAATGATGTACTGTTGGTATTTAACACCTGATAAATTGTTAAAGATGTATAAAGGTATTTCAAATCCAGGTGAAAAGACGTCCATAGGTCATAAAGAATCTGAAGCAACTGAATGATTGAAGAATGATCTAGGTCAAACCAGGCCCGAGCTGTGCCAACATCTAAGAAGGACTAGGCAGACTTGTGAAAGGAGGGTCTTTTTTTTCTGCAAGACTTCTTTTGCGCACTATCCAGGATCTTTTGTCTATGGATGGAGCCATAAGGTGTACATAGAGAGTTACAGATTGGAACGAGGCACTAGATTGCTGAAGTGTAGTCCAAAAATGGTAATTCCTGAAGGGAGGATCTCTGCCAATTATTTCAATTTTTACTACATGTGTACTATTTGATTTTTTTAGTTAATATCACATACACAAAAATTGCAGATTTTCAGACATTGCATCTTCAAGCTGTCTGTGCCCTTTCTGAACATTTCAAAGAGCTCATGATTCATTGTTTCCATATGTTTTAAAATGGAAAGGGATAACAATATTCATATTAATACTGAAGGCTATTAGTTTTATTTCCCACCATAAAGACTAGTCCTGCACAACTTTATTCAGGAGCACTCCTATGTTCAGTATAAGTTATTCCTGCTTTGCAAGTGTAGAGAAGCTTTGAAAGAAAGGGTATGGACTTTCAAGGCAGAACGCCTATCCACACAAGCTGCTTTTCCTCCACCCCCCCTTGCCATTTTTTTCATTTAGAATAAAGTTAGCAATAGCAATAGCATTTAGACTTATATACCACTTCACAGTGTTTTACAGCCCTCTCTAAGTGGTTTACAGTGTCAGGGTTCCAAGTAACACCCCCAACAAAAGAAGGCTCAGAGGCTAAGCATTCCTCAAAGTTCCATTTTATTACAGATGTCATATTGGCAAATCTGGGAAAACCTGAATCTGAAAGCTTCCAGGTTTTCCCCACCCCAAAGAAAGTCCAAGTCCAAGTCCCTGCCCCAGCACCCACATGTCCATCACATGATCCAATCAATGCACCGTTCTAACTGGAGATGTTTCCCAGTCACACCCCGCCAGGTGCAGGGCAGAGTGGCCTTGACTCTCAGAGAAAGGAATGTTATTTTGACTATATATCTCCCCACTCCATACATTCCCTCCTCCCAGTTTCCCACAGCACTAAATGTGGCAGGCCTGAAGATCCAATGCCCAAGATGGCTTCCAGGCCTGACAGGCAGTATATTTTCCCCAACAATCTGGGTCCTCATTTTACCACCCTTGGAAGGATGGAAGGCTGAGTCAACCTTGAGCCTGGTGAGATTTGAACTGCCAAATTGCAGGCAGCCTGCAGTCAGCAGAACTAGCCTGCAGTACTGCATTCTAACCACATGTCACCGCATCAACATAGAAACAGAAGCTAGCTAAAATTGATCTTGATATAGTGGATAATCTATGATATTCTGTCAACAAGAGAAGGCTATAAAAATGTTATCTGGACTTATGGACTTATGATAACAACTCAAGAAGCATGGGAAACTCTGAAAAATGCAATCAGACAGGCCCAGTCCAGCGCAATACCACTGAAAAAGAAAAACAAGAAATTCAAGAAGAAACCATCATGGCTGCACAAAGATCTCTCTGACATACTGAAAGACAAAAAGGACAAGCACAGAAAATGGAAAGAGGGACACATAACTAAGGCTGATTATCAGCAGATAGCCAGAACATGCAAAGATGAAGTCAGGAAAGCAAAGGCTCAGAATGGACTAAGGCTTGCTACAAAAGTCAAAGATAATATAAAAAAGGTTTCTTTCAACATATCAATAACAAGAAAAAAGTCAAGGAAACAGGTCCACTAAAGAGAGAAGATGGCAAGGAAGTAATAGGCAGTAGGGAGAAAGCAGAGCTGCTTAACTCATTCTTTGCATCAGTCTTCACACAAAAAGAAATTATAGCCCAAAGTACCAAAAAAGCTGCTGTAAAAGACAATCCAGAAATAAAAATTAATTGGCAAGAAAATTGTAAGAGGACACCTATCTGACCTTTATGAATATAAATCACCGGGACCTGACAGATTACATCCCAGAGTTCTGAAGGAGCTGGCAGATGTTATCTCAGAACCATTGTACCAAATCATTCAAAAATCCTGGAACACAGGGAAAGAACCTGAGGATTGGAAAAGGGCTGATATGATTCCCATCTTCAAGAAAGGGGGGAAAAAACAGACCTAGGAAACTACAGACCAATCAGTCTAACATCAATACCTTGGGAAGATCCTGGAAAAGATAATCAAAAAACAGATCTGTGAAGAACTAGAAGCAAATAAAGTTATTTTATTTATTTATTTATTTATTTATTTATTTATTTATTTATTTATTTATTTATTTATTTATTTATTTATTTATTTATTTATTTATTTGTCAAACATGTACAAGATAGCAGGTATAGGTATAATCATAAACATAATCAAAGTGAATACAGAAAGATGGAGACAATAGGACAGTAGGACAGGGACGGTAGGCACGCTGGTGCGCTTATGCACGCACCCTCTACGGACCTCTTAGGAATGGGGTGAGGTCCACGGTAGACAGTTTGAGGTTGAAGCTATGCGGGTTTGATGAAGTACCAACGGAGTCAGGTAGATAGTGCATTCCAGGCATTGACCATTCTATTTCTGAAGTTATATTTTCTGCAATCGAGTTTGGAGCGGTTTACCTTAAGTTTGTATCTATTGTGTGCTCGTGTGTTGTTGTGGTTGAAGCTGAAGTAGTCATTGACAGGTAGGAAATTGTAGCAGATAATTTTGTGTACTATGCTTAGGTCAGACCGCAGGCGGCGTAGTTCTAAGTTGTCTAGGCCCAAAATTTCCAGCCTCGTGGCTGGAAGGTATTCTGTTGG
>QLTV01001007.1:2282706-2305862 GCA_003457575.1 Thermophis baileyi
ACTATCTAACATAATGAAAATGGCCAGCTGTCTGCAAGGAGTATAAATCCTACCATTCCCCACCATCCAGTCAGAGCTTCTTCAGCTCTTCAGATGAGAAGTGAAACATCTTCAAAGAAAAACCAGAAAGTCCAGTTGCCTCTTGAAAAAAGCACCTTTGGGATAAGGGATAAGCTTATGAAAGCGAGATCCAACCTACAATTAAGGAGAAAATTCCTGACAGTGAGAACAATGAATCAGTTGCCTCCAGACGTTGTGGGTGCTCCATCACTGGAGGATTTTAAGAGGAGATTAGGCTGCTTGAGCACGGGGTTGGACTAGAAGACCTCCAAGGTCCCTTCCAACTCTTTAATCCTGTATTCTGTAAGATGCTGAATGTGGAAAGACATGGAAAAGGGCATGGAATACTGGATGTTAAGTGGAATCTGTACAAGGAACTGGGTTCAAATCAATATTCAGGGCAAACTGTAGGCATCTATAGCTCTTCTGTTTATTTGCTTAAGTGTATCAGATCTATGCAGATCAAAAACCATAGTGTGTGGGAACCAGGCATCCTAAACCTTCCCCTAGCCTGTTGTTTACAAAAAATTCCACCCCTTCTATAGATGTGGATGTTTAAAATAACATCCATACTATGGGTATGTTTATAAAAACTCTACTTCCCTCCTGCTGGGCACATGAAAAAGGAATAAAAGATCCATTGGTACCAATCAAGGCATTAAAAATGGAGATGAGATTTTAATAAATAGTTCAGCTGGAGGGAGAGGAATTAGAGTGCTCCCTCCTTGACACAGTGGTTCCAATTAGCATAAGCCATGGTCTGCTTAAAGAGTGAATTACGATACTCGGCTATCCTTGGGTACTAATAGTATCATTGGTTACTTTATACATTGTGTTGTTCAGTGTTGGGCTGAATCCCCAGTTTATAGTAACTCAGAAGGAGAATTGTATTGGTTGAGTGGGTATTTGGCTCCTCTCTCATTTTTTTTTCACTTTGCCAGAGGTATCCTCAAAACACACACACACACACACACACACACACACACACACAGATCTATTTATTTATTTTTAGAAACAATCCTGATATAGAGTTACTTAAATTAGTTACTTGAGCCTAGGGGTATAATAGATTCACTTATCTAATGAATAAATCCCACTTACATTGCAGGAGATGATGGCAAAATATTCAGAAAAGTGGAGGGTTCATTTTGATTTATAGAAAAAAAATAAAATGTCTCTAGATAAAGCTTCACTAAGCTGATGAAATAAATATTTGATTGATTGATACAGATTCAGGGTTTTGGAAAGCAAACCCTTCTTCTGTCTTAAAATAAAAGATTTTTCCCCATGTTACCAGTTCATCTAGAGGAAATAACTCACACTGTCAGATCAACCGCAAAGTGTGAATGGGTACAATTGCTGAATTGCAAAAGTGGCTTTGAACATAATTTTGATGACAAGACAAGTTCAGCAGTTATTAAAGGAATTAATCATGGATGATGGTTCTCTATTTGGTTTTACACTAGAGCACATACTCCATCAAGGAGGAACAAAAGGTGGTGAAAGGAAAGTTTGAGAAACAACTAGCAAAATGTCTACATGCAATGTGTACAGTTCAGAAGCATCTTGCAGCATTTAGACCTTTCTGGATGTGTTTGGTTAGAGTATGGTCCATTTATTCCCCCGTCAAAGTATCCATCATATCTATATTGATTGGGAGTTATAATAGAATCATAGAGCTGGAAGGGACCTCGGAGGTCCTCTAATTCAACCCCCTGCTCTAGGCAGGAGACTTATATCATTTCAGTCAAATGGCTGTCCAGTCTATTTTTGAAAACCTCCAGTAATGGAGCACCCACAATCCCAGGTAGCAAGCATTCCATTGATTAATTGCTCTCACTGTGAGAAAAATGCTCCTTACTTCTATGCTGGATCTCCCTCTGATAAGCCTCCACTGATTACTTCTTGTGCTGCCCTCTGGTGCCCTAGAAATTAAGTCAAATCCCTCTTCTTTGTGACAGCTCCTCAAGTATTGGAAGCAGCTATCATGTCCCCCCAATCCTTCTCTTCAATAGGCTAGACATACCTAGGTCCCTCAACTGTTTGTCATACCATTTAGCCTCCAGACCGGTTTGGACTGGTTCTCCTGAACTGGTAGCGGCCCGCTGGTGACATCACGATGACATCACTGAACTGGATCGGTCAGTGCCGGTCCGTAGGGGCCGCCATCTTTTTTTATTTTTTTTTTATTTTTTCCCGGGTTTTTTTTAAATTTTTTTTTTACTTCTGAGCATGCAGAGAAGCTGACTTCTGGCACTGTGCATGTGGTCGCCATCTTTTTTGGGCTTTTTTTGACTTTTTTTAATTTTGGGGGGATTTTTTCCTACTGCGCATGTGTGCGCACACAAGGCGCGCGCGTGCCCACAAGGCACACGTACGAGGCGCGGGAGGGAACGAACTGGCAGCGAGGTAAGTAGGAACTCACCCCTGCTCCAGACCCTTTACCATCTTTGTTGTTCTTCTCTTCACTTTCCACGGTCACAACATCTTTTTTTGTATTGTGGTGACCAGAACTGTACACAGTATTCCAAGTGTGGTCTCACCAGCATTTATTGATGTCTTGATGCTACCCCTTTGTTGATGCAGGCTAGGATTGTATTGGCTTTTTTGACAGAAGCAGTGGTCCACTAGGACATCTAGAACCCACTCATAGTTACTACTGTTCAGCCAGGTACTACTTAGTCTATATCTATGCATCATTTTTCTTGCCTAAATGCAGGACCTTACTTTTCTTATCACTAAACTGCATCTTATTGGATAGGGCCAAGTGCTCAATTCTGTTGAGTTCCTTCTGAATTTTGAATCTATCTTCCAAAGTATTAGCAATCCCCCCCCATCTTGGTATAATCTGCAAATTTGATGAGTTTCCCTTCTATTCCCTCATCTAGATATTTAGGAAGATGTTGAAGAGCACTGGGCCCAAGACAGAAGCTTGAGGTACCTTACTGCATACTTCCCTCCACATAGATGTAGATCTATTGAGGACTACCTGCTGAGTGTGGTTGGTCAGCCAATTGAGAACCCATTTGGGGTGGTACTGTTTACCCTATTATTGTTCTATCTTACCAAGAAGTAGGCTGTGGTCTACTTTGTCAAATGCCCTGCTGAAGTCTAAGTATACTATGTCTACAGCATTTCCCTTATCCACTGATTTAGTTACCTTATCAAAAAAGGCAACAAGATTTGTCCGGCATGTTTTTGTCAAACCCATGCTGGCTTCTAGTAATCATCTTATTTGTTTCTAGGTACTCACAAATTGTCCACTTAATTATCTTTTCCAGAATTTTCCCAGGTATTGAGTTCAAGCTGATTGGCCTACACTTATCTGGATCCTTTCCCCACCCCTCTTTTTGTATACTGGAACTACATCAGCTCATCTATAGTCCTCTGGTGTTTCCCCTGTACTACATGAGTTTTGAAAGATTACATTCAGTGATTCCAAATTACATCTGTCAGCTCCTTCAAAACCCTGGGGTATAAACCACCTGTCCCAGGTGATTTGTACTCATCCAGGGTGGATACCTTGTTTCCCCCCCAATAAGACATACCCTGATAATAAGCCCAATCGAGCTTCTGAGTGCATGGCAATAAGGCCAAGCACTTATTTCAGGGTTCAAAAAAATATAAGACAGGGTCTTATTTTCGGGGAAACATGGTCGATATCCACTTACTAATTCCTTGTCTATTTTGACTTGTATACCTATTCTATCTCCCTTGGTGCTGGATTGCTAGGTTGGGCTGTTTCTTCCTTTTGTGTAAAAACAGATGCAAATAAGAATTAAGTAGTTCTGCTTTCTCCTTGCTGCCTGTCAACTGTATGGAGAATATCATCAACCTATCTGGAGGGTAATGACTTAAGGACAGCTACCTCTCATCTGATATCCAAGGGTTGGAGATAAATAGTCCATGGTGTAAAACCAAGTACTGGTAAGTCTTGCATCATTTGCCTCATAGAATGAACTCCTAAACAGATTTTCTCAGAAACTGAGGCACAGATTTAATTTCTATCTTCCAATGGGATATCCAGCTATAACAGGTTTCCCTTATCGGTTGCTTGCCCTGCTTCACCAGCTTTTAATATTAATCATTTGAAGTAGGTTTTTTGATATCATAATGGCTCAGCAAGGCTCGTTTTAAAAATAAACTTGCATAACATCCCTTTGCGAACTCAGTTCAGTGTTGTCTTGGTGGAAGTTTTGATAATGATTAGCATAGTTAGGGCACTCTGGGCATTTTCTCATTGATGAATTTACACCATCTTTGAATCATAGCAAACTGTCCCAGCACAAAATCTGCTGTCCCGTTATCAGACTTTGCTCTCTTTACTGCCACTACTGTATATGATTTGACCTGTGGAGCATATTTTAAGGAAACCGAAGGATTCATCTTCCTCGGTTGTCCTCCCTCTTCTACACATTTCCAGCAGAATGCTTTAACAGGAATCGGGCAAGATTGCTGCAGACCTTTGTGCATCTCCCTCAGTTCCTTCGTGTGCTTCTTCTCCCACATCTCATTCTTTCACAAGCTTAACAAAATGTATTTATTTCATTTAAAAGATTTGTATGGTTTCTCATCTTACAACAACCTGGCTGGCTCCACATAGTAAAACTACAAAAACCATAAAAACTATGTGCCTCAATCATCCTGGCAGGATGCCTTCAAACCCATCCGTAGGTTCCCATCACTCTACCTCAGTGCCTGGTAGAGCCAGGTTTCAATGGCTTTCCAGAAGGCTCAGTGTGTGTGTGTGTGTGTGTGTGTGTGTGTGTGTGTGTGTGTGTGTGTGTGTGTGTGTGTGTGTGCTTGCTGGATTGCCAGAGAGAAGGTGGTCCATACGTTAGGGACAGCCACAGAAAAGGCAAAGACTTATGAGGTCCCACTAGATAGCAATATTTCAAGGAAGGGATCTAGAGCGTGCTATCTATCTGATCTAGTAGGATAGGCAAATACCCTCAAAGACAGGTCCGTCCATGGAGTTCTGAGAGATCCGCGTTAGGACGTCAAGTTCCATTTGAGAATTCCCAGAGGGCTTTCCTTTCTCCCACGCGATCCCCGATCTTTTCGAAACCGAAGAGAAAAGGAAAGAAAGTTGTGGAAAGCGCTGAGAATTGGGGTTTTCTCTCTCAAAACCTCACCCTTACGGATTGCCGAGTTCAAAGCAAAAAGGAAAATCATTTGTGAAGCGACTCCCATTTGAAGGTGCGGTTAGTGAAAAAAAATTAAGTTAGAATGGCTTTTAATAGCCAAAGGAGAACCAACTGCCGAAGAATTTGCCACCGGCTCCGGAGCAGAAATTCGGAGGGGCGGGTCATCATCCAAATCCCAACGCGTCGGAGGAAATCACCAGAAAACCCCGTGAGGCGGAGTCTGAACCAGCTCGGAGATCAAGAGCCGGGCCTTCTGCAACCGAGCAGCAGTCTGATGGAGCGGATTGACGGCACTCGGTGTTCTTGGCGCTCTGCCTCCGTTTGCGCGGTGTTCTTGGGGAACATCTGCTTCTTCATCGCCTCGCTCACCGTGCTGGTCCTGAGCCTGACGAAGCAGCAGTCTCCGCCGCACCAATCAATTCCCTCCAGCCAGGTACTATGAGGGCTCAAAGAACAGGGAGCCGTACTGTAATGGGGGCCGAGACAGAGCTCCAGCCTTAAACTTGGAGGGTAGAGGGTAGCCTCCAAGGTAGCCTCACACAACCCCTCCCTGATGTAAGTCAAGAAGCACTGTGGTCAACTTTATTATGAAAGGGCTAAATCATCTTTCCCCTTCTTTTTCAGGTATCCGCTGCTCATCTGGTCCTTAACCTGAATGGAACCAGTAAGTAGATTTCCTTCATACCTGGTTACTAGCTCTGAAGGCCCCAAAGCTTTATTGTTTCCCCAAATTGGTATTCTTCAGATGCTCTAGCCCTGTGTCTGGTGAGATAGTGAGGGTTATAGTCCCACCTGCTTTGAATCATGAATAGACTGTACTGTAGATGAATCCAATAAATAGATGAGTAAAATAATAACTAATGGGAGAATGCCTGGCTATGGGAAGGCTACTGCAAATGGCCTTGGGTATTGACACCAGCTGCAATATTGTGGGATCTGAGTGGGAATAAGTCTCAGACTTTGGTTCATTTGCTACTGGAAACCCCAGGTAAAGATCATTTACTTATATTCCCCCCCCCTCCCACTTTACCCTTCCTGAACTTTCTATTCTTTTTCTTATTTCTATTGTCCTTGGTTTGTATTAGTTTTTTATCTTTGTAATTTTAAACTTCAATAAACATTATTATAAAAAAAATGTAAAGATTGCTTAACTCAGTTGGCTGATCTCAGAAGTCAGTTCTGTCCAGTATGGATAGGTACTTGAAGGAAGAGTCATCTTGGTAATCTTAGGCTGGTAGTTGAAAAAGAATCCTAGAATCGAGCAAGGTTAAACCACTTCCAGGAATTCAGTGGCATTTTAAAGATCACTGAGCGAGCCAGTTTGGTCCAGTGATTAAGGCACCAGAGTAGAAGCTGGGAGACTGTGAGTTTCAGTCCCCCACCCCCCCTTGGCCATGAAAGCCAGCTGAGTGACTTTGGGCCAGTCACTGTCTCTCAGCCCAACCCCACTTACAGGGTTGTTGTTGTGGAGAAAATAGGAGAAAGAAGTTGTATTATATATGATCACTGCCTTGAGTTATTTATAAAAATAATAAAGGTGGGATATTAATAAACAAATAAATAAAAGCTGTGATGTGCACACATGCATGCTTATAGTCAGCATGGGTGGTTTGTTTTGTGTGTTATTTTCAGGTGTCTCAAAGCTTAAAATAAACTTTTTTGTTTCATGGAAGAGTCGGAAAAATAGTCATTTCTAGAAGAGTTGTTGGTATAAAGGGACTTAGCATTATTTTGTTGTTATTTCTTATATAACGTTTTTAGTTGTCTGTCATCCCAAAAACTGTGTGAAACTATGTGTACTATCTTCTTACTTTCAGCACTGAAATAGCAACAGATACTACCAGGCCATTCATTAGGGGCATAGATTTGGATGTTAAATTGTAAAGAGTATGGTGTTTTTAATTATTTCTGTAGCTTTGTATGATTTGAGCTCTATCAGACTCAACAAATTGACCACTTAGAGCTTATTTGCTTCAAAACCTATTAGCTAAAACCATGCTTTTCTGCCAAGTCCTGAATTATATCTATAGTATAGCTAAATATTTTCAAGAGTGTGTCATTAACTCTTTCTGTTTCTGTTTGTAATATGACTTTAGCAGCTGACCTCTTATATGGACTGACAAGATAGTATAAATGAAAGGTTGTGAGCTCTGGAAAATATTGTTAGATTACGATGATGTAAAAAAGCCTCTCAAATGGGTACAATAACATAGAAGATCCTTGAAGGGAGAAGTCTATTTTATATAAATCATAATTTGTATCTTAGAATTGTGTGAAATATGGTTATAACAAACCATGGCTTTGTGTGATGGGTTTGCTTTATTAGTGTATTTATTGATTGATATATTGATTGATTCATTCAATTTATATAATCTCTCATCTCACTTTTATGTGACTCTATAAGCAACTATGTAATATACAATAGAACAGTAGTCCTCAATCACTCGCTCAGTGACCATTTCATTTCAAGTTACAATGGTGCTGGATGAGTGGTGGTTATGACTAGTCTTTGGAGTTCCAGCCATTTTAGCACGCCCTGATCTGGGCACTTGGCAACTGGTTCACATTTATGATGGATTTCAGCACCTCACGGTCATGTGACCTTCCCTTTCACCCCCTTGCCAACCCTCATGTATCCTCACACATCTTCACCATGCTACCTTTGCTCACTCTCCCTGACTCTTGCCACACTTCCCTTGCATCTCTCACACTTTGCTGCACCTCCCTCACACCTTTGGGCACCCTGTCACATCCTCGCTGTGCTTCCCTCCCATTCTCAAGTATTCTTGCCACACCTCCCTTACACCTCCGTGCGTCTCCTCATGCCCTCCTCCATCTGGCATCAGCCGCTCACCTGCCTGCTAGCCAGTTTACGAACTACCTGAGACTTGCAACTTCCTGCCAGATTTTTCACTGACTTGGTTGTGATTTGGCAGGAAGTTGCCACGCCTAACGACCCTGGGATTCGTTAACATCAGTAATAGTAACTGCAAGATTTGTCATTGCTAAATGATGTGATTATACTTTATGATCACATTTCTGAATGACAGAAAAGACAGTCCCAATTGCCATCGTAAATCAATGAATACCTGTATTCTCTAGCAGGGAACTCTATTTCTTAAGGCCAAATGCAAGTAATTTGTTTACATTTTACATCGAAAAGTACTTTACAGTACTTTATAAGTGGGATCTTTCTCTTGGCCATGCCTGGATCAGATACACCAGGGTTTCTCTCTAAATTTGAAGAGCATGATTTTTTTTTGAATAAAGCAAAATGGGTGTGACCTGTGTATACAACACTAAACCATAGCCAAATTATGTTATAGCAGTGGTTCTCAACCTGTGGGTCGCGACCCCTTTGGGGGTCGAACGACCATTTCACAGGGGTCGCCGCGCGCGTTAGCCCGCCATCTTGGTGCCACCGTCACTCACAGGGGTGAAATGCTCCCGGTTTGGCCGTGCCTGCGGGTCGCCGGACAGCCGGTAGCGACAGAAGCGGGAGACTTCGCCCACCCGCCTGGACACCGCCATTTGGGTTCTTTTACCCCCTGCGCATGCACAGAACGCTTTGCGCATGTGCAGAGGGTAAAAGAACCTAAATGGCGGCATCCGGGCAGGTGGGCAAAGCCTCGCACTGCTGTTGCTACTGGCTCTCCGACCACCAGCAGACATGCCCGAACCGGGAGTGTTATAGCTTAACATAATTATGTTATGGACCCATTATATTGTTACCAACCTTAAAAATAGAAAATATATGCATTTAAAGGTATCTCTTAGATTGTAATGCAGGAATCATTCTTCATATTGAATCTTTTAGATTGTAATGCATGAATTCATATTGTCAGAACCACACCAAGAATAACCAGAACAGAGGGTTGGACTAGAAGACCTCCAAGGTCCCTTCCAACTTTGTTATTCTGTTATATGCTAGAAAGTTAAACTGCAGTATTGGACACTAGTTGATGCTTCTATCTGATTCTTTCCTCTCTTTGCAGCTAGCATTACTCGAGGAACATTAGACTGGTTTTACAGTGACGTTGAAGGAGCATTCCTTGGGCCATCGTTTGAATATAGCTCTCAGAAGCTAAAGATTAAAAAGGATGGGCTGTACTGTATCTATGCCCAGATCAATGTTAAGCGTCGTGGCTATTATATTAACAAGACAATGAATGCTGACCTCTATATTCATCATAACCATGAGAATAGTCCTATTCTGACTCTCACTTTGCATTTGTCTGACCATATACAATCATATACAAACTCCATATCCCAAATTTATCGATTATCAAGTAATGACGTACTCTATGGGACATTAAAGGGAACTACTGAGGCAGACAATAACTGGGCCCTCCAAAACTTCGGTAATTTCTTTGGTGTTTTCCGGATTAATGAAAAAGAGACTGTTCAAAAGAGATCGTAATAAATAGCAGAATTGAAGGAGAAGCTCAAGAAGAGTTATATATATATATAAAGTTTCATATAATGCTGAAGATGCAAGTAATGCTGTGGAAAGGTCCTGCACAGACTACTGAAGCAACCAGACATTCCATTGAAAGTGATTGTGTCCGCTCAAATTAGTCTTATTTGGCATTCATGCAAAAGCAGACAGAGGCATTGGTGTGTTGCCCTCCTTCTAGCCTCATCTTTGGGTGGAATTACAAGGATTTTCTCTCTGGAAAGACCCTTCTGTGACCCTTCACAGACCCTTCTGAGACCCTTCATAGCACTTACGCAAGGAGTTCTCCATCCCTAGAGAAGAAGCTTGTCCTGAAGATGATAGGATAAAAAAAAGAAAGAAAGATGGAGCTACCAGGCCAACAATCTCAACTAGCTGCTGAAATATTTGGGATGATGACTACACTGCATTGCGGATCAATCTCAATGTTCTATTGAAGCTGGCTTTCAGTATTTTTCTCAAAGAAGACAGATGTGTTACACACATGCCCCGAGCTTTGGCTTATGGTCATTCACTCACACTCACAGCCTTGGAAAATAGCCACACTCAAGTCACTTTCAACCAAACACTGAGGCACAACCTGTTCTTTAGAATACACAGAGACCCATTCAATTTAAAATAATAGCAAAACATTTTTGGTTATAATATATATTTGCTCTTTTGCACGCGCGCGCACACACACACACACACAGAGTATTTATGGTTTGGCACCAGCTAAGACTCCAGGGCAGGGGAATAGGGGTAGCAGTTGTCATCCGGGAATCTCTGGTAGCCATCAGAGGCACTGCTCCACAAGTTGCCAGTTGTGAGACCCAGTTTTTGAAGATAGGCTCATGGGAGCACTTGGGATTGTTGTTACTACTATATACCAGCCTCCCTGCTGTATAGCAACTTCCCTGCATGAGCAGCTGAAGACCATCTCAGAGCTGGCTGTGGAGCCCCTCAAACTTATAGTTCTGAGGGACTTCAACTTTCTGTTGCTGGGAGAACCCCCAAAATGGCCCGGAAGTTCCTGCCTATATCCATGGTGGCCATGGGCCGCTCTCAGGTCATTCTTAACCTGACATAGGACAGTAGCCATACTCCAAACATGGTTTTCTTGTCAGAACAGTAGCAATGTGACCTGAGAGAGGAGCTTTTCTTGACTCCTCTATCATGGTCAGATCACACCCTGATGACTTTGAGGCTCTCTGATGCTACCCTCCTCTGCAGGGAGGCTGGACCCATCTGTCTGGTACTCAGCAACTGATGGACCCAATTGGGTTTCAAAGGGAGCTGAGGAAAATACCTGCTAATCTGCTACATGGTCCTATGGAGGCCCTGGCAGCTGCTTTCCAGGGTGAAGTGAATGATGCTATGGACATTCTTTTGTGGGCCCTGGAGGCTGTAGGGTCCTGAATGGGGAACAACAGACTTCAGCTGAACTCTGGTAAGACAGAGTTGCTGTGGATGGGCCCCTCTGTATTCAGGAGTTTACCATCTTTGGTCTTGGCTGGGGTTGCACTACCTCAGACAGACCTGGTAGGTAAGCTGGGGTGGTGATGGTTCTGGACTCACAGCTCCTGCTCTAAAAGCAGGTGGCCGGTGTGGCTAGGAGGGCCTTTGCTCAACTTTGTATTGTGTATCAGTTATGCCCTTTCCTAGATAGGGAGGCTCTCCGCTCGGTCACTCATGCCCTGGTCATCTCCTGTTTGGACTATTGCAAGGCACTGTATATGGGCTACCCTTGAAAAGTATCCAGAAGCTTCAGCTGGTATAAGATGCAGCTGTGCAGGTCATCTTGGGTGCTCAAAGAATTACATATAATTAACTTTTAGCATTGATTTTTAATTTATCCTTGCCTTTTAAAATTTTATATACTGTTTTTATGTTTTAATATTTTATCTGTACACTGTTCAAAGTCCCTCTGTGAGGGAGAGGAGTGGTTTCAATTTTGATAAAAACATTTTGATAAATAAAATAAATCTTTCTGTTTCTTTTCTCCTCTTAATTTCTACAGCTTTCCAAATTCTAAATATCCCTCCCTGAATACACCACTTTTATTCCCCCAATCCTTGCTTGCTTTGCTTTGTTGATTGACAAGATTGGCAGCTACTCTTGCCTTGTTAATTTATAAGTCTGGTGGCTGTTGATGGGTCTTGGTGAGGAGCTTCAGGCCCAACCTCTTTTGTCTCATTCATGTGGCATTTTTTCCTTTGTTTCCTTAACAAGATTCCAGGTTTATGTCCACCCTATTACATGCCTGCTTCATCTTTAGCTATGGCATCGTCTCTCAGATGAAGAACTACAAATTATTTAGAGTTGCTAAATGTATTGTTAGGAAACTGCGCTAAAATCAAGTGGGTGTATAACAGATTTCATTCCAACAACAATTCTTAAAGTCTTTGACGGCACATTCTAGTGTAGTTGCAAAGAAGTTTTAATAACTCCTCTTTCTGCTCATTCCATTTTACTTGTATCTTTTTAGCAATCTTATTTATTTATTTATTTATTTTATAAAATTTATATGCCGCCCAACTCCCGAAGGACTCTTGAGCACTTGGACTGGCCTCCCTGTTTTTGGAATTTAATTTGGAAATTTTGGTTTCCTGGATATGGGGAAAAAAAAAAAGTGGACCTCTAAAGTCTCTTGGTCTGACTTAGAATATATTTCTTAAATGCATAATTATAGAGTTATAATAATATATGTGTTCAGCCTAATGCATACTTATAAAATACAGTGTTGTATTAATGTATGTAATATTTAAGTTTTTAATGGCAGTTTTTTGACTGTCTGTCTACAGTAAACAATGGCATTTTTTTAACCTTATTTCCCCTTTTATTCAGCAAAGGATCTCTTTAGAAATATTTGCTAACAAAATATAGTATTTACTAGTCTTTTCCACAAATGTTTGCTACAACATGTTCTTAAATGCCATCAGGTGCCCAAAAGAAACAGAACAAATCTTGGTTTGATATAACTGGAATATTTATTGGTTTGATATAACTGGAACTGGAACATCTTAGAGAGAGCTGTATTTTAATATAAATAAAATCACTGAGGACATTATACAAAGTTGAAGTCCCATTGTTAACTTGAAACCTCCAACCCTCTGCATCTAAGGATGGTACTAATACTAATAATTTATTAAATTTATATGGTGCTGAACTCCTAGTAACTTTACTTTACTAGGTCAATATGATAGTTCTGGGCATAATTATATTAAGTCTCAACAGAGATTTAATTCTTGGGTGGGTTCTCTTCCTTCTTACGGGACCAGTTCCAGTCGCTATCGATAGAGGGAAGGAGATCTAGCCTGTGACCAGTGGTAGGTTGCTCCCCATTCGGACCGGTTCTTAGAACCGGTAGCGCCGGCGGTGGGAGGCTCTGCCCACCCGCCCGGGACGCTTCTGTGCATGCGCAGAAGCGTCACATGTGCGCGTGAGTGCGCGCGAGAACCGGTAGCAAAATCATTTAGAACCCACCACTGCCTGTGACCCCTACTTTTTGGGCTACCTCAGGGCTCTGTTCTCTCTCCCTTTCTATTTAACATATACAAGAGGCTGTTGGGTGAGGTGATCCCTTGATTTAGGGTGAGATATCATCAGTATGCAGATCACAGCAGCTCTGTGGCTCTACCCCAGCCCAGGCCCCTTGAGTGAGGCCATGGATGTCCTATCCCAGTGTCTGGGGGCTGTTGGGGACTGGAAGGGTGAAAACCGACTTCCCCTCAACCCTTGCAAGATGAAGTGGCTGTGGATATGTAGACACCCCCCCCCAGGACAAGGATATTCCATTTTCAGTTCTGGGTGGAGTGGCATTGCTCCAAGCAGACCCAGTGTGCAATCTAGGGATCCTCCTGGATTTGCAGCTCTTCCTCAAAGAGCAGGTGGCATGTTGTGGCCAGGAGGGCCTTTGCACACATTGGGTTGTATGCCAGTTGTGCCCATAGCTGTATCAGGAGGCCCTGCTTGCAGTAACTCATGCCCTTTTAACCTCCAGATTAGATTACTGTAACACGTTCTGCATGGGGCTGCCCTTGAAGACCATTTGGAAACTTCAGTTGGAGTAGAATGTAGCTGTGCGGATGGTAACTGGTGCCAGAAATATGGCACACGTAACACCACTCCTGCATGAGCTGCACTGATTACCAGTGTGTTTCTGGGTGCAATTCAAGGTCCTGGTAGTTATATAAAGCCCTACATAGGAGGGCTGAGGGATTGCCTTTTTTGCAGAGTTTCTACTCGTCCAACTAGCATGCTGCAGATCCCATCAGCCGCCCAAAGTCCCTTGGGAGTTGGGTGGCATAGAAATCAATCAATCAATCAATCAATCAATCTATCTATCTATCTATCTATCTATCTATCTATCTATCTATCTATCTATCTATCTATCTATCTATCTATCTATAAATAAATAAATAAATAAATAAATAAATAAATAAATAAATAAATAAATAAATCTATCAGCCAAAGAATGTCAGCTGACGGGGACTAAAAGATGAGCTTTTTCTGCAGCAGCCCCAGCTCTGTGGAACATCCTCTCTTCAGAGATTAGAATGGCTCCAACCAGGGGTGGGTTCCTCCCGGTTCGGACCGGTTCTCCCGAACCAGTAGCGGCCCGCTGGTGACATCACGATGACATCACCGAACCAGATCGGTTGGTGCCGGTCCGTGGGGGCCGCCATCTTTTTTTTTGAATTTTTTTTTGGACTTTTTCTTGAATTTTTCTTTATTTTATTTTTTTAAAAAATTTCCTTCTGAGCATGCGCAGAAGCCAACTTCTGGCACTGTGCATGCGGTCGCCATCTTTTTTTTTGGCTTTTTTATTTTTATTTTTTGTTATTGCGCATGCGCGTGAAGCGCACGCGCGTCCATGAGGCGCACCCATGCGGCACGGGAGGGAGCGAACCGGCAGCGAGGTAAGTTGGAACCCACCCCTGGCTCCAACCCTGACCCAGCTATGCTCCCAAGCCTGGGGTGCTACATGCGCCTGCCCCCCCGCCTCCTGGCTATATTGTTAACAGGCCAGATGTCTTGCCTTGTATGTTCTCAAATTAGACGTTTTAATGTTTTTAGTGTTTCAATGATTATTATTGTTTATTGTTTTAAAGTGTTTTTAAGATTTTAATTGTAAGATATGTTTCTGAACTGTGAGCCGTACAGAGTCATTTGCAGAAATGGGCATATACCCATAGCAAAAACTCTATTGGGTGAGGAGGGAAAAATACTACTTTACAACTGCAACAGCTACAGACAATTTTTAACTACCTCAGCTGTGAGCAGGGGTAGAGAGGAAGGCAATATCATAATGCCATGGTGTTAAAAAAATTGGTTAATGGGGCATGAGCCCCTTGACTTTACTGTTACAAATTGGTTCCCTCTTAATTTTTTAAAAAAGGGTTTTCAGACAACCCTATCAGTTGTTGATAGATTTCCGATACAGATTTGTCTGCTTTAATGATTTTTGCTTTGTATCACTGTGCATCATATTAATAGGTGTGAACAGTAAACTGTGTCCTTCATAACATTGGTTCACTAAATAGTTTTTATTTAGCATAGGAATTAGGGAAAGTTGCATATATTAACCATGTTTATATCTTGAATATTGAATAAAAATTACTTTTTTTTTTTACAAAATGATCTTTTGTTTTAGTTTTCTAAGTATGTTTCTCAGTAAGTTTGGTGAAGCTATGCTATTATTTTCCAAACAAATCTAATATAAGTAAGATCTTAATAGATCTGCATTTTTATAGCCACAACGTTTTAAGAAATGGTTAAATATATTTAAAGTTTCAGAATGCAAAATTTTAGGGGAAAAAATCCATTAATATGTGCATAAACACCTACACATAACATGATGTTGGAAGTTGATGCTACTTTACTGTTGGTAATCCTGCTTGCTATAGGAAGCAAGTTCATTCATATCCACTTTCCCCATTACAAGCTGATATGAGTGATTTTTGCCTTCTGCTCTAGTTGGAACTACTTCCGCTCTGATACATTCATTGCCCATTAAAATGTGCAGTGCCTGGTGCGACTTTGGGAGAGATGATTCCTTTGCCTCCTGCTTTCTAATTTTATGGAAGCCTTCAGCAAGAAACAGTCACATAGTGAGTAGTGATGAACAGACCCTGATTAGGAGGAGTAACACATCCTGTCAGAAGTTGGTCCTGTATCTTCTGATACTGAGTTAGAAGCAGGGGCTTAGAAAGTCTGCAGATGCAGTTTTAAGTCTCCTTCTGAATTCAGCACAGAACTACTGTAGAAAAATGGAAGTGGAGAAGCATCAAGATCACTCAGTGAGTAATAACAGAGTATTATCATTCTATTGATGGGCATTATATTGGAAAGAGCCCAAGGGGTTTACAGGAAGGTACAGAAGCACTGTACAAAGAAGTTCCCCAAAACAATATGTGCACTCATTGATCACCAAAATAGAACCAGACGTTCTGGAAATAAATGTCTGAATGAACCTTAGAAAAAATTGCTAAAACAAGGCTTCAGTAGTTGAGAAAATCCCAGCAGAACTATTAAAACCTGAAAAGATGATGCAGTCAAAATGCCACATGTGGTTAGGAGATATAGAAAACCACAGTGGCAAAGGATTGGAAAAACTCTTTCTATTACAATATCAAAAAGCACCAAATTATGCTAATTAAGGTAACGCTCAAAATTGAACAATAAAATGTACAACAAGAAGTGACAGATACAAAATCTGATTTCATGAGAAGGCAGACACCTAATGAAGCACGGAAAAGAGAAATGAATTTCAAAAAAGACTTCAGCAGTATATGCTAACATATAATGGAAACTTATTGGTAGTTTAAATCAGTAGCATCATCAATATAAACAAAACCCATATGGTGCTAACCTCACCAGATGATACATTTACCTAATCACATTAAGGTTGGCAATAATATCCACCTCATCTCAGACAATGAGATTTCAAGATCCAGGCAAGCATGTCTGGGAGAAAAATGATATTTCTTATAGACTGAAGCCATGTCATACAGGATTTTTAGCCCATGAAATTGCTTTGAATTTTGCTTAGAAACAGTCATAGCAAGGGAGTAATATGCTCTGCATTCTTCAGTCCATTTAACAGTGTAAATGCAGAATTCTTGAGGCATATAGCAATGCTATATTGAGTGCATTATAGTAATCCAAGTGGAATGTAGTTGAGGGATGTCTCATCATTCATTCCAGAAGGTTTCATGTGAACAAAATTTGGGTGGATTCACCCTTATGACCAACTGCAGGGACAAAAGTAATAGAATAACAGAATTGGAAGGGAGGTCTTCTAATCTGTCTAGTTGAGCAGGAGACCCTATAGCATTCCTGCCAAATAGTTATCCAAACTCTTCTTGAAAACCTCCAGTGATGGAGCACCCACAACCTCTGGTGGCAAGACATTCCACTGATTAATTGTTCCCACTGTTAGGAAATTTCTCCTTAATGTTAGTTTGGATCTCTCTTTAATAATATTCTGTCCGTTACTTCTTATCCTATTCTCAGGTGCTTTGGAGAATATGTTGACCTCCTGTTCTCTGTGATAACTCCTCAAGTATTGGTAGATCCCTATCATGTCACCCTTAGTCCTTCTCTTCACTAGACTAGACATACCTAGTACCCTCAAACATTCGTTGTATGGTTTAGCCTCCAGATCCTTTTTCATCTTTGTTGCTCTTCTCTGCACACTTTCTAGAATCTCAAACTCTTTTTTGAATTGTGATGACCAGAACTAAATAGTGTATTCCAAGTGTGGTCTCACAAGTGGAGTATAAAGTGGTATCATCATTTCATGTGATCTTGATATTATCCCTCTGTTGATGCAGCCTAGGACTATTTTGGCTTTTTTGGTGGCTGCAGTGCAGTACACTGCTG
The DNA here is from genome assembly GCA_003457575.1 of Thermophis baileyi. Classification (NCBI taxonomy): domain Eukaryota; kingdom Metazoa; phylum Chordata; class Lepidosauria; order Squamata; family Dipsadidae; genus Thermophis; species Thermophis baileyi. The sequence continues at coordinate 2,300,236 of QLTV01001007.1, forward strand.
GCTCATACTTAAGTGCTTGTCTATTAGGACACCTAAATTCCTCTCACAGTTACTACTGATGAGCCAGTTATCATCTACAGTATTTTAGATCTGTACATTTGGTTTCTCTTGCCTAAGTGTAACACCTTATTTTTCTCACCACTGAATTGCATTTTGTTGGATAGAGCCCAGTGTACAAGTCTATCAAGATCTTTCTGTATCTTCAGTCTATCTTCTAAAGTGTTGGCTATTCCTCACAGCTTGGTGTCATCTGCAAATTTGATGAGTTCCCCTTCTATCCCCTCATCTAAATCTTTTATGTTGAAGGATTATAGGCCTATGATATAACCTTGAGATACCCCATTGCATGCTTCCCTCCATTTAGATGTACTATAGCTCCATTAAGGACTACACATTGAGTGTGGTTGGTCTTTATCCTCATCTTCATAGTCTCCACTGCTCTTTTCTGTAGATTGCTCACCTATGTCTCCAAAAACAATGAAAGCACAGAGCTAAGCATTGGAGTCCTCATTCTGCATGCAGTCAGGAACACTGGTTATTGCTGCCAGCAACTGTACAATATACAGAGCCTAAGGTCAGACTTAAAGAGTCAGTTTGGTCTAGTGGTTAAGACACCAGGCCAGACACCAGGAGACTGAGTTTAAAGCTAGCTGGGTGACTTTGGGCCAGTCCCTCTCTCTTAGCTCCAGGAAGACGGCAAGGGCAAACCACTTCTGAATCCTTGCCAAGAAAAGTGAAAAAACTAGTTCACTAATTTAATTTAATTTATTTATTTGTCAAGCATATATGATTACAAGCAAAGTATAGACAAAGTATAAACATGATTGTATATATATATAATAGTACAAGCATGATTATGAGTACAAGAAGTATGAATATATGGGTACATTAGGACAGGGACGGTAGGCACGATTGTGCGCTGATGCACGCCCCTTACAGACCTCTTAGGAATGGGGTGAGGTCGATGGTAGATAATCTAAGGTTAAAGTTTTTGGGGTTTGGGGAAGAAACTGGGTCAGGTAATGTATTACAGGCATTGACCACTCTGTTGTTGAAGTCGAATTTTTTGCAATCAAGTTTGGATCGATTTACATTAAGTTTGAATCTATTGTGAGCTCGTGTATTGTTGCGGTTGAAGCTGAAGTAGTCATTAACAGGTAGGACATTGTGGCAGATAATTTTGTGAGTTGCAACTAGTAGTTGCCAGGAGTAAAAAATGATTCAAAACCCCACACATGAAGATGATGTAAGAGAAATGGTTTCTCTGCCTTAATTTAAGGGTTTTATGATTAAGACCAGACTCTTGAAATATGGCCAAATCAACAATGATCTCAATTCCTTAGTGAATCAGTCATTAACAGTCCACAGCTATAATTATAGTTTGGATCAGCTGAAATTTCCCGATAGCCTTGAATGAGCTGAATCCTAACCTTGTAAAGCCATGTTACAAGTGTCACTGTTGTGCTACAGGCATTGTGGTTAATACCCAGGCAAGGCTTTATAGCTGAATGTGATGATAGTCCCAGGCATTTCCATAGCAGTAATAGTTTTGATTATGATGTGTGTGTTTTTTTTTATGAAGAATGCTTTTAAGAGCCCCTCTAATTAATTTCCTTGGGATTGAGTTACATAACATAAAAAAATCAAATCAAGTCAATCTTATTTGGGCTGACACCTGGTGGGAAGGGTGGTTTTGTTTTTAATCTTTAGTGTTTTTGATTGTTGTGAGCCACTGAATGAGCTGTGCAGCCATAAAAGTTCTATAAAGAATAAAATCTTTATTACAGTCACAGGTCTGTACCTGTATGGAGATCTAATGTTTTAAAACAATAATAAATTATGGTACATGCAGACTTTAAAAATATGCATTGGAAATCATCTCACTTTGGAAAATCGAGAATTAAATATAAACTCTTACAAGATTCCAAAGAGAGAGGAGGATTTGGCCTTCCAAAATGGGAAAATTATTTCCAAGCAGCTGCGCTCAATTGGGTAAAAGAGTGGATACATTTGAGAAATAGGAGGCTTCTAGCATTAGAAGGCCACGACATGCAGATAGGGTGGCATGCGATTCTCTGGGAAGGAAAATATAAGACTCATCGGTACTTCCAGAATCACTATATTAGACGGGCTTTACTAGACGTTTGGATTAGAATTTAAAAAAGCAACTATAGGGAAATTCCTAATTGGTTATCTACGCTGGAGATATTCATGCACCCAAATTTTAGGAAATCAGAAAGGGCAGTTACATACAAGGACATTATAGATGAAGGAGGTGAATTGAAATCGAGGAAAAAGCTACTAGAAGAAGGCATAGAACTTGAATGGTGGGCATACCTCCAAATACAATCGAGGTATATGAAAGACAAGAAAGAATGGGGAATAAAATTAGAGCATACAGAATTAGATAAAATCCTATTAGGAACAGAAGAGAAAGTGATAAAAAAGATATACCACTATCTTTTGGAGCAAGATATGTGGGAAGAACAAGTAAAAGATACGATGCTAAGGTGGAGTAAAAACTTTGGCTATGGCATTGATCTAGTTAATTGGCAAGAACTATGGGAAAGGAATAGGAAGCTCATGTTAGCAACTGCATATAAAGAAAATCTTTACAAGATGTTCTATAGGTGGCATCTCCCCCCTGCAAGACTAGCTAAAATGGATAAAAAGAGTTCACCGAAATGTTGGAAATGTAAAGAAGCATTGGGGTCCTACTACCATATGTGGTGGGAATGCCCAAAAGCCCAAAAATTCTGGCATTTGATAAAACGCTGGCTGGATGAGATATTAGGGCAAAATATCGAGCTGAAGCCAGAGCTTTTTTTATTAGGCATCACCAAGGACAAATTCAACAAAGGAACCCTATACTTACTACTACACATGTTAACAGCAGCAAGATTAGCCTTTGCTCAGAAATGGAAAGATAAAGAGATACCTTCAGAAGAAGAAGTAATAATTAAGATATTATCCTGTGCTGAAATGGATAGGTTGACGTTAGAGCTCAAGGAGAAGAATGAAACAGATTATTATGAAATCTGGAATGAATTGTATAAATGGTTAGAATCGAAAAGGAATGCTGGGATAAATGACAAGGGATAAGTCGAAATTTAGGAATTTATATGCTAGTATTTTGTGAAAGATAGGACTGGAATATGTATAGTTACAATATATAAAATTGTATATAATGTTTACAATGTTATATAGGGGGAAAATGATTTCCTGTAAGGTTATACTGAATGGAATTGTTTAAACCAGGAAAGTTTCACCACGTCCAATGTTTTTAATTGTACTGTTAATAAAAAACTTTTTTAAAAAAAGGAAATCATCTCACTTTGGAACTTTTTCAATCACTTTGGAATGATTTTTTCTTCTTCTTTCTTCTTTCTCTTACCAAATGCTTAGAGAAATGTTTCTCAACGTCAACTGCTTAAAGATGTGTGCAGCACCCTCTGGAATTCTCCAGCCAGAATTCTGGGAGTTGAAGTCTACACACCTTCAAGCAGTCAAGGTTGAGAAACACTAGCTGCCTTAGAGCAATAGTTCCCTACAACCAGTTCTTTAAGTGAGTGGATTCCCAGTTTCATTGCCCATAGTACTTCCTTCCCTTGCCCCCCCCCTTTCTCTTTATACCTTCCCATTCCAGGGCCTGCAAAGGCCCTTGAGTACTGAATCTGCCATAGCAGGCAGGGGAGCAATTGGGCCAGGCTTGCTATTTCTCTTCCTTCTTCACCCATGCTGTCAGTTCATACTATGGAGGAGTGAGAATGAAAAGAATTGGCAATTGGGGTGGCTACTGGTGGAAAAGCTGTCATGGGAAGACATCATATTAGGGAAGGAGGGGATCTGTTCAGAGAAAGCAAGTGGGATGATTCAGCCGATTCCCTTCAGTGGAAAGTGATGCTTCAGCTTGCATCATTGCCATCTTCCTGCACACAAACATTAGCAAGGGAAGTCAGTGCAAGCGAGTCAGAGCAAGAAACCACATCCCCATAGTGGAGATTTTTGTGAAAAGCTGCTTGGTTATCATTCAGCAGTTTTCCTCATGCTAAAAAGCTGATGATCTTTTCCTCTACGTTGTGCCCAGCAACAATGATGAGTTATTCTTGTGATTTAGGCCTTGGGCTGGAACACAAACTCACCCACTCTGTTTCCTCCAGATGCTATTTTCATCACCACATTAGATTGACTATTTGGAAAGTCAAGTCTGTTCTTTTTTCCTCGATAAGCCAACCTATGTAGACATCTTACGCTTAACCAAGTATCAGACACGATCTAATATAACATTCTGATTCTGGCTTCTAATATTGCAGTAAGTTGCTGTACTACCCCTCCACCCTGGTTTGATCAAGCAATGCTATTAAGGTCCTTTCCCAGGGACTGGAGGCCATGAAGACCTGGATAAGGTGAACAGACTTCAGCTCAGCCTGAGTGGCTATGGGTTTTATGGCCCCCCGATTCCAAAGTTTTTCCATTCTTAACTCTGCATCTCCTCTCTTGCACTAACTTGCTCCTAACTCACTCTCCTAAGCGCCTTTCTTGCTCTCCTTATGGGAGGATTTTGTCAGAGTAAGTGTCTCTTTCAGTCTCTTTGCAAAAGGGTTGGAATAAAAATATAGGGAGTTCCTCTAGTAAAGAAAGTGGCCAGGAAGGAGGCATGACAAACACACAAAGAACTAAAGAAGCTTGGATCTACTTTTTCCATTCTTTTTCTACATGAACTGCAAACTTATGGCTGTAAATCTTTTTTTGTGAGCTGAGTGGTTTTTTTTATTTTTATATTATTACATTACATTACATTATAATATTACTATATTATAATATATGCTATATTATAAACTGCTTTATTAATTGTTTTGAGACAGTACGCGGTTTTCTGACAAAGACATGATATGATTGGTTAAGACGAACAAGACTTCACTTCATTATATTTAAGTATTATTTTAATATCAGCCACAAGAGGGAGCTCAGAGTTACTTTCTCTATTCCTTTTTTACATTACATTACATTAGCTGCAAACATAAGTCTGTAAGGTTTTTTTTTTTTTTGGTGAGCTGAGTGATTTTATTTTTCCCTTGATTTTTCTGCCTGATTCTTTGTGGATTTATAAACAAGTTTTTGAGACCGATTTTTAACAGAAGGTTGCTGAATCAATTCTTTGCCACAAGGCTGTAATACTATCGAAGACTACTACAATATCTTTTTGCTCGAAATCAAAAGAGTCATCAAACTATACGTACCACTAATAACCACCAAAACCAAGAAAAACAAATTACCCATAAAATTACCCATAAAAATAAGGAAACTTCAATCCAAAAAAGATCTCTTTGGCAAAAAAATAAAACTGGCTGCATTGCTAACTTTAAAAGCCGCTACAAAAATCTATGCCACCAAATAAAGACTGAATGCACCAATTATCACATTAATCAAGAAGAAAACCTACGCACGAAATCCACCCGCGCCTTCTATAACTTTGTAAATAACCAACTCAAAGACTCGAGATCCATCCCACCCCTTAAAGGACCTAATGGTAAAGACTATAACGATGAAACCATTAAAGCCAACCTTTTTAACACATTCTTCGGCTCAGTCTTTGTAAACAGCAATGGCTCATGCCCAATATTTCC
>QLTV01001007.1:2314967-2335749 GCA_003457575.1 Thermophis baileyi
CATTTAACACATTTAACACATTTAACAGATTTACAGAGTTGGAACAAGGGACCTTGCAAGGTCATCTATTCCAACCCCCTGCCTAAGCAGCATTGCAAAAGCTTTAAATGGCTATGTCTAACAAAAAAAATCCTAAAAAAACCCCAAGAAAAAAAAAATCCAATTGACTATTTTTTTTAAAGCAAAAAAAAAAAAAGTTACTTACCCAATTGAAGGAACAAGGCAGGCAGATTCAGTTGCTCTCCGAGGAGATGGATTGCACAGTTGCTCACCGAGGAGATGGATTGCAGGCTGCAATCCAGATGAAGCAAGGTAGGCGTTGCGACCAGCAGCTCAGGATTCGGTCCGAAGAGCAAAGGTATGCAAGCTGGAGGCTGGGGGGAAGGTGGGTGGTTAGCTAGGCTGCCTACGCAGCTTAGCCAAGCCAGCCAGGTGAGCCTGGGGACCCGGGGGGGGCGGCACGAGGCCCGCAAATGATCCCCAGGGGCTGCACGAACTACGCGAGCCCGGGGATGGGGGGGCGGCACGCTAGGCCGCAACGTGCAACCGATCCCCGGCGGCTGCGCGAACTATGTGAGGCCGGGGATTGGGGGGGTGCCCATGCTAGGCTGCAACCGGGAATGCTTACCTTTTTGAGTGAGTGGCCATCGGCGAGGTGTCCGAGCAAGGCGAGGCGTCGGCGAAACGAGTACCTGTGCCCATGTGGCAAAGGGGAACAAGTTATATAGGCCAGGGGTGGGGTGGGTGGGTGGGCCGGAAGCGCCAAGCTGAGTGATGGGAAAAGGGAGCAAGGCGGAAGGAAGCGCCGAGCTGAGTGGCAGGAAAAGTGTGGTGGGAAAAGCGGCCATTTTAAAGCGGCCATTCAAAAAAAAGAAAAGAAAAGAAAAGCAGCGAGTGGGAAAAGCGGCAAGCGGGAAAAGTGGTGACCAGGCGATTGGGTGGACATGGGTGGCAGGGGACCAGGGACCGGACCGGTCTGGGGGCGTGGCCAGCCAGCCATCACTACCGGTACAGCGAACCACCGGCGCAAGCCGCTACCGGTCCGCACGAACCGGTCCGAACCGGGAGCATTTCACCCCTGATTTAAATTGAACTCCTGGTACCATTCATTGCATTGTCAATAGACTGACAACTTCATTGGCTATTTATCATGAGTGGTGGCCTTGGTACCCTATTTGAATGTACCAACAAAATAGTTAATTCCAAAACAATTATCCCCTGCATTCAATTCCATCTATTTCTATTTGATATAAAGAGCACTTACTCCATTGGTGGTCTTTTTTCTTCTTCTAAAACTTGGGAACTTGTTAGGGTTTGACTGTGCTGTGTTCCTGATAAGCAAATTATGTAAAAATCTTATGTACAATTTCTGAATAATTGTTTCTGCAGAAGTAAACCACAAATTTCTAACACATATTAAGTTGTCAGACAGACACTTATGCATGCGTGCATACATGTGCTTTCATTCCTGCTCATACAAGATACTTGAAAGGACAAAACGCCAGCCGTTTCACTGAAATGATTCACTGCTAGTCAGGGCTCTGCTATTTTGCACACAGTCCTATGTTTCTCTTCTTAGCCTCTTGTTCACAAATTCTCTTTGTGGGAGATAGTAGAGGCCTGGATGGGGGAGGTGTCCCAAATAATATTAAAAGTTCTTTTCCCCACCTCTTCTCCCATCTCCCCTTTCTTTTTCCTTTTTGCTTCACCAAAAGTTGTTATTTTGGGCTAGCTTCCTTTTTTTGCCCCCTCCCAAACTACCGTCCTTTTTTCCATTCATTTTCCTGCCTTTGAAGGGAAAGTTTTTTTTCTCTAATATAAACATGGCAAAAAGTACTGAAATCTTTATTACAAGCTGGAGAGTTTAGAAGATGATGGGAGGGAAAGAGCCCAGATCTATTCTTATTAATGAGCTATGTTCCAAGGAGCGGTTTTCTACAATTGTCCTGAACTAATAGTAAAAATAGTTCCTATAGTTTTCTAGATTCTTGAAGACAAAATTATAAAGAGATGAAGGCTTCTTTCATCTCATGATCTTATATAACCTCCCCCTTCCCCAGACTGCCTGTGGGTCTATTTGCCATAATATATACTATATGTTGATATAGACAGCGCAACAAAACTAATTCCAGAAATGCTGCAGCTCAAGGGAGGCTCCGAAGTAGAATCTGAACTAGAGACGCCTATCAGTTCCAATATCCAGTGGCTCCAGAGCCCCCTAGTGGCCACTTGCAGAAGCTTCAATTTCTTGCAAACTATCTATTCTATACAGTATCAATACTGCATTCACACATTCTAACCTAGACGAACTTGGGATAATTTTTTTCTTGCATATGGTTTTGCACCAGAAGCCTGGGAAACAGGCCAGGGGTGGGATTCAGGCGGTTCGGACCAGTTCGGGTGAACCGGATGCTAATTTTACATCTGGTTCGCCGAACCGGTAGTTACAAAGACTGGCTGGCCCCGCTCACCCAGCCCCTCCCAGGAGTCTCCACGTGGCCCGTTTTTGATGCCAGGTAAGTGCAGGGCCCGCATGGAGGCTCTGGGAGGATGAAAAATGAGCCTCCCAGAAGTTCCGGAAGTCCTGAAACGGGCCTGTTTCCGGCCTCCAGAGGGCCTCCAGAGCCCGGGGGATGCCGTTTTTGCCCTCCTGGAGGCTCGAGGAAATCCTCTGCAGCCTGGGGAGGGCGAAAAACGGGCCTCCCGGAAGTTCCAGAAGTCAGGAAACGGGCCCGTTTCCGGCCTCCGGGGGGCCTCCAGAGCCCGGGGAGGCCATTTTCGCCCTCCCGGAGGCTCAAGGAAAGCCTCCGGAGCCTGGGGAGGGCAAAAACGCCCCCCCACCATGGTGCAGGTGGCTGAGTAGGCCACACCCACCATGGCCACGCCTACCCAGCAACCGGGCAGAGAACCGGTTGCTAAAATTTTTGAATTCCACCCCTGGAAACAGCCCCTTGTCAGTAAACAGGAGTGCTGATTTACTACCAGCTTATCAAATACTTAGGAGCTGAGGACTTGGCAGCACAAGGGAACAATAGCTAATTGCCGGCCATCAACACACAAATCAACCAATAGGAAGGCACCACATAAATACGAAGCATAGAATAGCCCAAAGCACATATTCTGTAGAGAGAAGTTCCCTGAGGATAGGCTCCAGCATGAGTCCGAAATTGTGGAAGACTAAACCTCTGGTCCCGATGACCTACCCAGATTGGATCTTGCAACATTGTCCTGGGACACGTATATTTGCTTTCATTTGTGATATTTTTTCTTGCTTTGAGAAAAATGTGCCAGAGTTCCTTGAAAACCAACCGAGTAGTATATGAATTTAATTCTGGCTAGAGTTTCCAGAAGGAGATAGAAAGGAAAATCTGGGCTCTACAATCTAACTTGTGTGAAGGACCAGATGCTTTGAATAGAAGCTGAACTGGATTGAGCCAAAACATTACATCATGTACCATCCTCTTTCTCATAGTGGCCAGCTCAGGGTTTTCAGGAAGTTTATAAGCAGAGCTCAAAGACATTCTGTATTGTGGTTGCTTCTGGTTTCACTTTATCATAAGTAAGAAAATACAGTATTATTTGTCATGATACTCTCCCCAGAAATTTGCCTAATTCCCTTTGACAGGACCTGAGACAGTAGGCATTACAATTCCATTAGCAATCACACTGTACTATATATATAAAAAATAAAATTCTTCTGTCATGATTTGATTGTCTCTCAGAAAGGAACAAAAACTTTTACTCTGTCTACTCTTTCCCAACTGGACAGAATTTTATGAAGTAATATCTTCCCTCCTAACCTCAATTTTTTGTAATGTTTTAATCACAGAAGAGGAATAGAATAGAATAGAATAGAATAGAATAGAATAGAATAGAATAGAATAGAATAGAATAGAATAGAATAATAACAGAGTTGGAAAGGACCTTGGAGGTCTTCTAGTCCAACCCCCTGTTCAGGCAGGAAACCCTATACCATTTCAGACAAATGGTTGTCCAATCTCTTCTTTAAAACTTCCAGTGCTTAAAAAACTTCCAGTTTTAAGGTCTCCAACACTGTGATATTTTTGCTTGCCCCTTCTTGCATGTTTTCCAGCTTTATAATATCCTTTTGAGGCAGGCCAGCATCATGAGGCCGTTGTGTCTATAAGCATCATAGGCATCATTCCCAATTTCTCCAACTAAACATTTGTAGAAATAATTTCTACAAGAATTTCAGTTCCTTTTGTAACAAACCATAACTTAGATTTCTTCCTTCTCCACAGTTACCATTTAGTGGGCCTGATTTATGAATTATTTTTAATATTGGATTGTTTAACCATGGGATGGTGAATACCTTAGCTGAGCTTGAGCAACACAGTAAGGCATCAATCGTCGTATCAGCTAGATTTACTTATTCTGCTAAGCCAGACCAAAGTGAATCATTATAGTTTAGTGTGAAGGATAAAGAGTTAACGTACATAGTTGTGTTGACTTTCCCACTTGAATCCAATGGTGTAGTTGAGAATTTAGAAACAATTCACCCCCTTATATCAGTTTACACTTGCTACATTGAAATTAATTTGCAGTATTATTGCCTATCCGGGTAGTCTATAGAGATTTCTTTTAATACTCACTGTACTTTCGTTTTCACCATTCAGAATAATTTGATGGCAATGGCAAACCTGTGCAGTCATTGCTGACCCCCAACTAAAGGCATTGCACCACTCCCAGTTCAGGTCATTTTATGTTCTTGGATTGTTTTTCAAATATTTTTTGCAGAAAATAAAAAAAGGTTAATGCAGGGGTCCCCAAACCCTGGGCTGCGCCCCACTACTGGGCCACAGCCTGTTTGGAACTTGGCCACGCAAGCAGCAGGCGAGCATGTGCGTGTGAAGCTCCTCTCTTGCGAGCAGCGGCTGCTTGCACTCACGTGCAAAGCTCCCCTCATGTGAGTGGCAGCCATCTTGTGCTCACGCATGAAACTCCCCTTATGTGAGCAGCTGCGGTGGCAGCTCACACGAATGGAGCAGGGAACTATCTCCTCTCCCCACCAGTGGTGGGTTGCTCCCCGTTTGGCCTGGTTCTGCAAACCGGTAGCGGGGGTGGCGTGAGGCTCCGCCCACCTGCCCAGGACGCTTCTGCGCATGCGCACAAGCATCGCACGCGCATGTGAACGCGTGCGCGCACATGAACGCACACGCACACAAGCGAACCGTTAGCGACAGGATTTAGAACCCACTACTGCTCCCCACCCCCGCCGGGCCAACAAACCAGAAAGGTTGGGGACCGTTGAGTTAATGTTTGCATATAGAAATGTTAAAATAGCATAACATTTATATTTAACCAAACAAGAAAAAGATGTAACAGCCTTGATACTTAACTCATGGCTCTAGAACAGCAGCCCCCAACCTTTTGGCACCAGGGACTGGTTCAGGGGTGAAATTCAGCAGGTTCTGACAGGTTCTGGAGAACTGATGGCGGAAATTTTGAGTAGTTCGGAGAACTGGCAAATACCACCTCTGGCTGGCCCCAGAGTGGGGTGGGAATGGAGATTTTGCAATATCCTTCCCCCAGGAGTGGGGAGGGAATGGAGATTTTGCAGTATCCTTCCCTTGCCATGCCCACCAAGCCACGCCCACAGAACCAGTAGGGAAAATTTTTGAATTTCACCCCTGGACTGGTTCCGTGGAGAAAGGTTTTTCCGTGGACCAGAGGGGGCGTGGTTTTGTGTGCTACCTGCATCCCGCGGAAGGGGCTTCACTTGTTTGCATGGCCTGGTTTCTTGCATGCTGTGGCCCTGTGACGGTCCACGGACTGGGGGTTGTGGGACCCCTGCTCTAGAATCTTATGTCTTATTCCTCTAAAAAAACCTTCATATAAGTGTTAATAGCCCATACTTATGAGTAATCCATTACTGCAGATCGAATATAGAGTTCTCCTTCCATTTTCTGATAACAATAGCAATAGCACTTAGACTTATATACCACTTTACAGTGCTTTACAGCCCTCTCTAAGCGGTTCACAGAGTCAGCATATTGCCCCCAACAATCTGGGTCCTCATTTTACCTACCTCGGAAGGATGGAAGGCTGAGTCAACCTTGAGCCGGTGAGATTTGAACTGCTGAACTGCAGCTAGCAGTCAGCTGAAGTAGCCTGCAGTACTGCACTCTAACCACTGCGCCACCTCAGCTCTTGGGGGGGGGAGGCATTCCTCTCCATGAAGAGCACACTGTTCCTCTTGTCTTGATAGATATTAATTATTTTGAAAGTCAGATCTTCTAATTTACTCCTGCTTTAAGTAAAACAGGTTATTCTTTAACCAGTTCTAAATTCTTTTGTATGGGTTATTGGGGGCACTCAGCTATTATATCAAGTGCATTGCTTTCACACTTGATCCCGAGTTTCTTATCAAGAGTGCTGGTCCAGAAACCAGGAGGCTGTGAATTATACCTCTCCCAAAACCATGAAAGCTGGCTGGGAGACTTTGAATAAGTCACTCTTAGAATAGAATAGAGCTGGAAGGGACCTTGGAGGTCTTCTAGTCCAGCCCCCTGCTCAAGCAGGAGAACCTATACTATTTCAGATAAGTGGCTGTCCAGTCTCTTCTTAAAAATCTCCAGTGATGGAGTGCCCACGATTTCTGAAGGCAAGCTATTCCACTGGTTAATTGTCCTCACTGTTAGGAAGTTTCTCCTTATTCCAGGTTGCTTCTCTCTTTGGTTAGTTTCCAACCATTGTTTCCTGTCCTGCCCTCTGGTGCTTTGGAGAATAATTTGATCCCCTCTTCTTTGTGGCAGCCCCTCAAATACTGGAATATTGCTATCATGTCACCCCTAATTCTTCTTTTCTTTAGACTAGCCAAACCCAAATCCTGCAGTTGTGAGCCTTCCCGCTAACAACATCTTCACCTGAGGGCATCGCCGGCAGCCGCTTCCTGCATCAGGAGGTCCGTGCTATTCTTGCTGCTGCTCGGCCTCCTCAATGCGCGGAGGCAGGAGGTGGCAGTTTCTTTCGCTGCCTGTGAGCTGTGGGCGGCAAGCAGCAGAGCAAGTAAGCCAGCAATCTGCCGGCTGCCTCTAATCTGCAGTTTACTTGTGAGCACCATGCTCATGAGTAAACTGCTCACGAGTAAACTGCAGATTAGAGGCATCCGGCAGATTGCTGGCTTACTTGCTCTGCTGCTCGCTGCCCGCAGCTCGTAGGCAGCGAACAAAAGCACCACCTCCTGCCTCTGTACATCGAGGAGGCCGAGCAGCAGCGGGAAGAGAAAGGGAGGTGCAGGAAGCGGCTGCCAGCTTGCCAGGTTGTCCCCCTGTCCCCGCCGCGGCTGCAACGGTGACAGCTTCGGGAGATGCTGGCAGGTGGGGAGGGGGCCGCCCGGCCCAGCAAGCTTTGTAGCCACGCGGCTGCGAAGCTTGCCGGGCTGCCCCCCCATCCCCGCCGCGGCTGCAATGGTGGTGGATTCGGGAGACACTGACAGGCGGGGAGAGGGCCACCCGGCCTGGCAAGCTTCGTAGCGACGTGGCTGTGAAGCTTCCCGAGCTGCCCCCTCCCCCTGTCCCCACCACGGCTGCAATGGCAGTGGCTTCGGGAGACGCTGGCAGACGGGGAGGGGGCAGCCTGGCCCGGCAAGCTTTGTAGCCACATGGCTGCAAAGCTTGCCGGGCTGCCCCCCTCCCTGCCGCAGCTGCAACGGTGGCAGCTTCGGGAGATGCTGGCCCGGCAGGGATGGGGGGGTAGGCTAGTGCAAATGCTTACCTGTGTGTAGGCAGGATGAGGCAGTTCTGTGGATGCATGTGGTGAAGGAGAGGCAGGACAAATGTCCGAGCGGGGGACCAGTTCGGGGCCATGGCCAGCCAGCGGTCGCTACCGGTTCGGTGACCTTGGCCAAATTTCTACCAGCAGTTCGCGGGTACCAGTGTGAACTGGCTGAATACCACCTCTGCTAATACTTCATGTGATCTTGATTCTATGCCTCTGTTTATAGAACCCAGAATTGTATTAGCTTTTTTGGCTGCTGCTGCTGCACATTGCTGGCTCGTGTTCAAGTAATCATCTACTAGGACTCCAAGGTCCCTCTCACACTGTTACTATTTTTGAGCCATGTCTCGCCTACTCTGTACTTATACCTTTGATTTTTCCTGCCTAAATGCAAAACTTTGCTTTTTTCCACATTAAAATTCATTTTGTTGGATAGGGCCCATTGTTCAAGTTTGTCAAGATCTTTTTGGATCCTGAGCTTGTCTTCTGTGGTGTTGGCTATTCCTGCCAGTTTAGTGTCATCTGCAAATTTGATGAGTTCCCCTTCTATTCCCTCACCTAAGTCATTTATGAAGATATTGAAGAGTACTGGGGGTAACACAGTGGTACCTTTGGTACCCCACTACTTACTTCTCTCCATGTGGATGTAGTACCATTAAGAACTACTTGTTGAGTACGGTTTGTCAGCCAACTACAAATCCATCTGGTGGCGATGTTGTCGGTGATGCTGTCTATTCCACATTTTTCTAGCTTACTAAGAAGTAGATTGTGGTCTACTTTGTTGAATGCCTTACTGAAATCTAAGTATACTATGTCCACAGCATTTTGCTGATCTACTAATTTAGTGACTTTATCAAAGAATGAAATAAGATTGGTTTGGCATGATCTATTTTTAACAAACCCATCCTGGCTACTAGTTATAACTTTATTTGCTTCTAGTTGTTAGCAGATCTGTTTCTTGATTATCTTTTCCAGGATCTTTCCAGGTATTGAAGTTAGACTGATTGGTCTGTAGTTCCTGGGTCAGTCTTTTTTTCCTTTCTTGAAGATGGAAACCATATCAGCCCTTATCCAGTCCTTAGGTATTTCCCTGATGCTCCAGGAGTTTTGAAAGATATGGTACAATGGTTCTGACATACATCTGCCAGCTCCTTCAGAACTCTGGAATGTAATCTGTCAGGTCCCAGTGATTTATATTCGTCAAGGTCAGATAGGTGTTCTCTTACCATTTTCTTGCTTATTTTAATTTTTATTTCTAGTTTGTCTTTTACAGTAGTTTTTTGGTACGTTGGGCTATAATTTCTTTTTGCATGAAGACTGATGCAAAGAATGAGTTAAGCAGCTCTGCTTTCTCACTACTGCCTGTTACTTCCTTGCCATCTTCACTCTTTAGTGGACCTACTGTTTCCTTGAATTTTTTCTTGTTATTGATATGTTGAAAGAAACTTTTTTAAATTATCTTTGTTCATTCTGAACCTTTGGTTTCCTGACTTCATCCTTTGCATGTTCTGGCTATCTGCTGATAATCAGTTATGTGTCCCTCTTTCCATTTTTTGTACTTGTCCTTTTTGTCTTTCAGTCTGTCAGATAGATCTTTGTGTAGCCATGCTGGTTTCTTATTGAATTTCTTGTTTTTCTTTTTCAGTGGTATTGTGCTGGACTGAGCTTTTATGGTCACATTTTTCAGAGTTTATTTTTCTTGCTCTTTCTCAGCCCAGCCCACCTCACAGGGTTGTTATTGTAGGGCAGGGGTGTCAAACTCACATCGTCACATTGTCATCATGTGATGTATTGCGATCCCCCCCTTTGCTAAAATGGGGGTGGGCTTGGCCAGCGTATGATGTATCCCAGTGGGTGGGATTCAATTTTTTTTACTATTGGTTCTGTGGGTGTGGCTTGGTGGGCATGGCTTGGTGGTCATGTGAGTGGCTGGGCATGGCTGGGTGGTCATGTGAGCGTCACTCAATGTCACTCCCACCCAGTCACATGACCCCCCCCAGCCACACCTACCCAGGTTTTGTGGCTCCTGGTGTTTTCTGTGGGAAATGGGTCATGTGACTGGGTGGGCGTGGCCAACTTGATTGGTCTCACCCTTAGGAAATTTCCCCTTAGTCTAACTCACAATAAAGTGGCACAATAAAATAGCACTGTTCCAATATTTAGAATATAATAGAATAACAGAGTTGGAAAGGACCTTGGAGGTCTTCTAGTCCAACCCCCTACTTAGGCAGGAAACCCTACACCACTTCAGACAAATGATTATCCAATCTCTTCTTAAAAACTTCCAGTGTTGGAGCATTTACAACTTCTGGAGGCAAGTTGTTCCACTGATTAATTGTTCTGTCAGGAAATTTGAGGGGCTCCTACAAAAATGAGCGAGTCAATCTATTTTCCAAAGCACCAAAAGGCACAACAAGAAGCAATGGATGGAAACTAATCAAGCCANNNNCAGAGCCCCCGCAGCAGCTGAGAGGGGAACTAAGAGCAGCTGCTCAGGCTAATTGAAAGCCTGGGCATGCTGCCAAAAGCCATTAACCCTTCCAACTCTATTATTCTATGTTCTCTATGTTCTAAATTGGGTGCTTCACAGCAGAAGCAATACAGCTGGCTGGACCACACATGCATTAAATTCATGGCCTGTATGATCAAGCTGCATCATTGTCCCCTCCTGTATCTTTTCCCCCAGGAAGAAACAAGAAGTAGCCAACACTGCAGCAGCTATAAAAGGTGTTGGGAAACTCCAGGGAGTATCAGCTGATCACAGAAGTGTTACTTAATACTCTTTATAATGAAAATGTTTGTAATCTTGTCCTTCTTCCTGAAGGGATTAATCCCATCCCTAGATGGGTGATTGATGGGTTACCCTGCCTGCCCTAATCCTGTCAGTTTCTGTTGTTTATTGACTTGATTCAGCATGTATAGGCTGCATTCCAGTGGCAACTGTTAAGTGGAGCTATAAACTGAAGGGAGAGAAAGGGGGGGGGGAAAGTCTCTTGCACTTTATTTTTAACCGGTTCTCCAAACTGCCTCAGCAATTAACTAACAGTTCGGGTTAACCGGTGAGAACCGGCTGAATCCCACCTGTGATGCATCCAGCCTGCAGGCCGCAAGTTTGAAACTCCTGTTGTAGGGGAAGTAGGAGAAAGGAGTATTACAAGAGCCGAGGTGGCGCAGTGGTTAGAGTGCAGTACTGCAGGCTACTTCAGCTGACTGTTCAGCAGTTCAGCGGTTCAAATCTCACCGGCTCAAGGTTGACTCAGCCTTCCATCCTTCCAAGGTGGGTAAAATGAGGACCCAGATTGTTGGGGGCAATATGCTGACTCTGTGAACCGCTTAGAGAGTGCTGTAAAGCACTGTAAAGCGGTATATAAGTCTAAGTGCTATTGCTATTGCTATAGGTATGTTTACTGGGTGGCGTTGACTATATAAACTCACACACACATATATAGCAGGATAAAATTATAATAATTAAAATTATTATGGTTCATCGCTCAATCAGCCAGATGTTCAGATGGAATTTGGCATTTTTATCTAACTATCGAGTCCTTCCCAAGGACCTGGGATAGGCAGATGTTGATGTTTTATGGTGTGAGAGGTATCATCACAGAATGTAAGCTGTTCAAAGTAATGCTGCCTTTTGTAATTGACCAATGGTGATTTTGTTGATGTGCTCCACTTGTTTTAAGATTGCACCCAAGTTGCCATTACTATTGGTACTATCTTTCCTTTCTTTTACTACAATCTACTTCTATTTGCAGTAGGATTCTCATCAGCTTACTTAGCTCTTACAGTAGGAAGATAAATAATAACACACGAATTAAATTCAATTAATAAATCCAGGAATAATCAGAACATCATATACTGTAAGAAGACATCAATAATCAGGAGGGCACTGTTCATAACCATGCCTTGGCTAAGACTCCCTGAAAAGCCATGTTTTCATGGCATTCCTAAAAACTAGCTAGAGGACCATCTGATTTGGAGGGCACACTGGTCCAAAGGAAGAGATTCCAACTAGAAAGTTTCATCCTTTTGGTTCCTTAAGATGACAGTCTTGGAGAATGGCCATTCCTCCAGATCTGATTAGAAAGGCAGAAACCACTGAGTGGTCCTGAAGATACTCAGTGATTTTGTAGCTTCATCTTTCTTTACAGAATTGTGAGAATTATTTGCAGAATATTCTGGTGTCCAAAAGAAGAGGGGGGAAATCCCATGATCGAAAGTGGCTTAAGTGTGGCTGTGGAACTTCCCAGTTGTTATGTGTAACAAATGCTTTTTTGAATAGTGATTCCCGTGACAAAAGAGGAAGAAGGTTTGGTACATTATGCCTTAATATTTTTCTTTTCCTAGACCTAGTGGATGTGAAGACACTTGCTGAAAGTCACTGGCCTTCCCACATCCTCTTGCTTGTTTCTGTGGTAATTAAATATGTCATGCCTGCATAGATCACCAGAAAAGAAAAAATGACATTGTAATAAATGTAGAAACTTTGGTCCATTATTTGATTTGTAGAGACAAATAAAATATCAATCAAAATTGTGATAATAAGTACAAATACATATAAAGCCAGAATTGAGAAGATAGCAACAGACAATAAATGCTCTCTCTGCAAAGAAGCTGAAGAAACAGTGGCAAACTAACATTAGTTAGTTGCTACAAGATCACACAGACTGACTACAAACAATGAATGACAAGTAGCAACAATGGCGCTTTGGAAGATCTGCAAGAAATACCATTTGTCTGCAAGCAAGAACTGCTGGGACTACAAAATAGACAAAGTAATAGAAAATGAAGATAAGGTGCTCTGGGACTTTAGAATTCAAATAGATAAGCATCTGCCGCACTGCATGTTAGAGTTAACAATTGTTGATAAGAAAAGTCTGGATAGTGGACATTGCAAATCCTGGAGACAGCAGAATAGAAGAGATAGAGCTGGAGAAAATCATAAAATTTAAAAAACCAGCAAACAGAAGTAGAATATGGCAATAGAAAGCAAATATAATCCAACAGTAATAGGTATGTTGGGGGCAATCCAGTGGTGAAATCCTCCCGGTTCTGTCCGGCACGCGCGAGTCGGTAGCGGCGGCGGCGTGTGGTTCGGAGAACAGGTAGCGGCGGCAGCGAGAGGCTCCGCCCACCTGCCCGGACGTTGGTTACTTCCTGGTTTTAACCCTCTGTGCATGCGCAAAGCCTTCTGCGCATGCACAGTGGGTCAAAAATCAGACGTGACGTTGGCGCGTGTACGAGCGAAGCGTGACGTCGGCACGCGCACTTCCGAACCGGTAGGGAAGGTAAGTAGATTTCACCCCTGGGGCAATCCCAAAACATCTAAAACACCATTTGAACACCATCAACACCAAAAAAATCCCCATCAGTCAATTGCAAAAGGCAGCTTTCCTTGGAACAGCTTGCATCCTGCAACTATACTTTTAATATTATTAAAGAGCAACATTTGTCTATCCCAAGTCCTTGGGAAGGACTAGATAGGTGGGCAAAAATGCCAAATCCAGTCTAAAGTTTGGGCTGACTGTGCATTTTACCATAATAGTAATAATACACCATTCAATTCCCAGCAACTCTGGTGTCAAGATTGAACCACTTTGCTTCTTTCAAACATTAACGCTTTTCAACTTGCCAATGAACTGGGGGAAGGGGAGGGGGAAATAGAATGCTGAGAATGTGTGTGTGGACCGTGAGAGCCTGGCAACCATCAAGGTCACCACTGCAGGTGTTTGAGGAAGAGATGGACTGTTCCCATAACAAAAGGACATTTCATAATTGGACAATGTGATCACCCAGGGGTGGGGAGAAAGGGAAGGTATTGTTTAACTAAGCAAGCATTTGCATGGGAAAACCAGAGTTGGTTTTGATTCTTCACTACCAAAATGGTGTATCCAACAAAGTTTTACTTTTGGGATTTCAAAGCTCCTGAGAGTGTTTCCTTATTTTGGGTTCACTAGTCAGACACTTGGCATCTGAACCATTTACAGTTGTTAAAACCATTTAAAAACAAAGAACAATACAAAAACCCAGCCACAGCACAAAACAAAAGAACAATAATGGCAAAGGAAACAACTCTAGAGAGGGCAAAAAGGAAGAAAGAGACATCAATCATTCTTGTCAAAGGCCTGGGTGAAAAGTTTGGTCTTCAGAGCCTTTCAAAACACTGGCAGGTTGGGGGGCTATCATGATCTCAGGAGAAACCTCACTTCAGTGGACAGGAACTATGATAGAGAAGACATGATTCTGGGGTCCTAGTAGATGACATTTTTTAATCAGTGGAACCTAGAATGTGCCAATCACGTCAGATTGAAACTCCCAATTACTGTGGAAGACAGGAAGGTCTTCAAGTAACCAGGATCTATGCCATGTAGGGCTTTATAGGTAGTGATCGGCACCTTGAAATGCAAACTGGCAACTTGCAGCTTGCGAAGCAGAGATGTTACATGGGCATACTGAAGCAGGTCCATTACTGCCCACACAGCTGCATTCTGGATCAGTTGAAGTTTCCAGATGGTCTTCAAGGGCACCCCCATGTAGTGCATTGCATTGGCCAAGCTGTGAGGAGATCAAGGCATGAATGACTGTCTAAAGTGCCTCCTGGTTTAGGAAAGGGCAACAGCTGGTGCACAGATAAACCTGGGTAAAAGTCTTTCTGGCCATAGTTGCCATTTGCTCATCAGTGAGTCCAGGAAGATGCCCAAATTATGTTCCAGCTTTGAATGAAGAGGTGCAACCCCATCCAAAGTCAAAGTTGCAGTATTTACAGATCTTAGAATAGAATAGAATAACAGAGTTGGAAGGGACCTTGGAGGTCTTCTAGTCCAACCCCCTGCTTAGGATTGCATTGGAGACGGTTCCTCCCCTTCTAAACTCGCACAGCCTCCATGTACTGGGAAACAACCTGGCCAGCTTCATTTGGCTAGCCCAGATGTCACCTTTGCAAGGAAGTCCACCCAAAAAGCATTAGATGAATTAATTTTACTTTATTGTAAGGTTACATTTACAGAATCATGCAATTCTGAAAGTACATTTCTTCCTTGACACCTTTGCAACCCAAGAAATTAGGGAGAATCCCTTCTGAGATTTGCCATGCCCCAATTCCTGTTGTGGGCTGAGCTGCCTCATATCAGACTACTGCCCTGGCTGCACTCTTTTCCCAAGGTCGTTCTCATATCAATTACATCAAAGTCAAAAGATATAATTGGGTATCATAAGTTAATTCGATATATAATTGGGTATCGTGTAATTTGGGTGTCCTCAAACTAGTGGATGACCTCATTCAGTGGTTTCATGTAATGCTGAAAAGGAGGGAAAAGAGAATAGTCCTGAAGCACCCCACAAATTAGGGACCTTGGAGACAATCTATCTCTGCCAACCAAACCAACTGGAGCCAGTCTCAGAGAAACAAGGAGAATTACCATAAAACGATGCCCCCAATCCCCAACTCACGGAGCTGGCTCAGAAGGATACCATGGTCAACAGTATTAAAAGTGATAAAGAGATCAAGGAATACAAGGACAGATGTATCACTGCCATCCCAGCTCTGCCACAGATTGTCAACTTCCATGACCAAACTTTCACAATACTAAGTCCTAGCTTGAAACCTGATTGAAATGGATCTAAATAATTTGTTTCCTCCAGAGTTCTCATCAGTTGCAGACTGACCATCTTCTCAACAACCTTCCCCCAAAAGGGAAGCTTGGCCTCTTAAAGAGGGGGCACACCGCTGCCTCTTTCAAGATGGGTAATACCACCCTCTCCAACAAACAGGCTGATACTATTGCATAGGTCCAACTGTGGATCACCTCCCTGGCTGCTTTCATAACCCAAGAGGGACCCAGATCTACAAACAGGTGGACAAACTAACAGCACAGAGAAGCCATCAGCTTAAACTTATCCCAGATCACACCACCAGATCTTACCCAACGCAATTCGGCCTGCTGTGTCCAGTTAGAGTCAAAGATGGAGCAAGAGTGACTATGTCGATCAGATAGTTTGAGTAACCTTCACAATGGCCCAACAGACATTGTGGGGGCCCTTACCTACCCAATAGGAAATGGGTCACTCTAAACAGGGCTGCTGGATGGTTATCAGCAGCAGAGAAATGTTGACATTTCACTTCCCTTATCACTACGTGACTGGTCGTAAGTGAAGGACTCCCTGTAGACATAAAGCAAGTGTCAACCATCCCACCTTGGTCAGTTAGGAAAGAAAGACTCCTGGCCCATAGTTAGACAAAAGTATACTTTACTAAAGCCAAAGAGGTTAAACAGGAAGCAAAGCTGAAATTTTTGCATGCAAAAGATGCAGTTAACTTGCCCTGGTTCCTAGCCAACCCCCCAGGTTATCCATCATTGTCCAATTTAGGTTGTAATACATTGTTTGGGAAACGGTCCTTGTCTTCGTGCACTCACTGGTTCAGCATTCTTTTGGTGTGACCTTGAATTATAATTTGAAAGACTTTTTAAAAAATAAAATGATGTATCTTTGGCATTCAATGTCTAAGAAATTATGAAAGATATATAAAGTAATGTCAAATAAGTGTTGGAAATGTAATCAGTGTGAACGTACTTTTTATCATCTTTGTGGGACAATGTCAAGAAGTATTGTGCCCAGATAATGTTGTTTGATTCAGAAGATACTATAAATGGATATACAATTGAAACCAGAAGCTTTTCTTCTAGGTCAGTGATGGCTAACCTTTTCCAGACCGAGTGCCCAAAGCGTGTGTGTGTGCGCATGCAAGTGCGTGCGTGCGGCCAAACCCCCCAAATGCAATGCATGTACGGCCCCCGTGCATGTGTCCCGCCCCCGCATGCGCACGCACCCCCACATGCGCCCCTCCCTGTGCATGCACGCACGGCCCCCTGCATGCACCCCCGCCCCAGGCATGTGCATGCCCCCATACACACACACTGCCCCCGCATGCACACACAGCCCCCCGAACGCGCCCCACCCCCTGCATGCACCCTACCGCATGCTCCCCACGCATGCGCGGCAGAGACCCGACGACCAGCTGGCCAGCGGGACGCGCGCGCGCATGCGCAGCAGAGCTGAACTGGGGCGACAGCTCGCGTGCCCACAGAGAGGGCGCTGCGTGCCACCTGTTTTCTTTTTGAAACTTAATAAAGTTGGTTTTAAAAAAAGAGTGGATTGTTTCCACATTTCCCATAGAGTCATAACTTTATTAGGCTATCCAATATATATATATATAATAAGCTCAATTCTTCAGAACTATTTACAGTAAGTAAAATTATTAATTAAAAAAAGTGGTAATGGAGAAGAAAAATGGATAGTATTGGAAATGGGGATTTGCATTTTGCTGCCATTGTAATATACCTAAAACATCTGAGGATGTAAATGACATTCACATTAGATTCTATTTCTGGGCTGTGCAGTCTGTGTGAAAGAAGTGCTTTGCACGTAAGCTTGAAAGCGTTAATTTGGAAGGGTTTGTGTAGTTGATGTGAATGTTGTTCCTAGTTTTCTTTATGGGTGAGCAGCCATAGTATTGTTTATGCTTCCAAACACATGCATTGAGTGCTTTGGAAAATAGGTTGATCCCTTCCTCTTTGTAGCAGCCCCTCAAATATTGGAACACTGCTATCGTGTCACCCTAGTCCTTCTTTTCACTAGACTAGACATACCTAATTCCTGCAACTCTTCTTCATTATGTTTTAGCCTCCAGCACCCTAATCATCTTTGTTGTTGTTCTCTGCACTCTTTCCAGAGTTTCAAAATCTTTTTTATATTGTGGCGACTAAAACTGGATGCAGTATTCTAAGTGTGGTCTTATCAAGGTATTATAAAGGGGTACTAACACTTCACATGATCTTAATTCTATCCCATTGTTAATGCAGCCTAGGAATCCATTGGCTTTTTTTGGCAACTGCAGCACACTGCTGGCTCATATTTAAGTGATTGTCCATTAGGAGTCCAAGGTCCCTCTCACAGTTACTGCTATTGAACCAGGTTCTACCTACTCTATACCTGTACATTTGGTTTTTTCTTGCCTAAGTGTAAAACCTTACTTTTCTCACCATTGAATTTCATTTTGTTAGATAGAGCCCAGTGTTCAAGTCTGTCGACATCCTTCTGGATCCTGAGCTTGTCTTCTGGGGTGTTGGCTATTCCTACCAGCTTAATATCACCTGCAAATTTGATGAGTTCCCTTTCTATTCCCTCATTTAAATCATTTATGAAGCTATTGAAGAGTACTGGACAAGACAGAACCTTAGGGTATCCCACTGCTTACTTTCCTCCATGTAGATGTAATGTAATGTAATAAGTCCATTAAGGACTTACTAAAGACTCCATTAAGCTATATAGGCCTTCCAGGGACATGGTTGCTTTAATGCTTCAAGGAGATAGGTTTTTCTCTTTTGAATGCTTTGCACAGCTCTACATTATACCCTTTGTGCAGAACGTCTCAGATTGCAGCCAGGATTCTGTCAGGCAACTGCAAACGATGATGCAAATAAAGTATTTAGTTGTAGCTCAGAACTACAACTAAGGCAAAATATATAGGATACTTACAAATAAAAACAGAGGATGTTTTTAAGAATACAAGAAAACAAAAAATAATTTTAGAAGAGAAGTTTTTCTTAAATAGAAAGAATAGAAAGACAACAGAAGCTGTACTCTCAGAAAATTAATTTGCAGCCTCTAGAACCGTGATGGCGAACCTATGGCACGTGTGCCACAGGTGGCACGCGGAGCCATATCTGAGGGCACACGAGGCTTTGCCCTATGTCAGCTCCAGCGCGCATGTGCACCCGGAGGGCAGGGGGGGAGGCCGTTTTCACCTTCCCCAGGCTCCAGGAAAGCCTCCGGAGGCTGGGGAGGGTAAAAAACGGGTCTACCAGAAGTCCGGAGGCTTCAGTGAGGCCTGCATGCATGCACGGGGGGGGGGTTGTGTGCGCATGCGCGGGGGAGGGCATTGCATTATGGGTGTGGGCATGCACGCGCTATCGCACCCGCGCGCACCCTTTTGGCACCCAAGCAAAAAAAGGTTCACCATCACTGCTCTAGAAGTATAAACCATCTTTGTCCAATGCAGGATCCCACAACTGAAGTCCTAAATTTGTCCCATAATTACTGTGGCTTAGAAATCAGTAAAGAATGTTAGTGTCTAATAAATGTCTTCTCAAGCTTCTCATTGGTTATTCAGTGAACTTCCCTTGAATTTGATAAAATGCAACTTCCTGCCAAAGTGTTGGAAAAGTCACCAAGCACCCTCTGGAAACCTTCAGAATCCTTTAGGTACTTTTTAAAAAACTATATCTTCTTCTGTAGGTGTTTCCTCATTCTTCCAGTATTGTGCAAATACAATTCTTGCTGCTGTCAAGACATGTAATATCAAATATACATTCCCTTTATCATATTTTTCTGGTATTATGCCTAACAGAATTAGTTCTGGCTTATAGTCTATATGCTGTCTTAACATTTTTTTAATTAAACACTGAAGATAAAAGAAAAGGAAGACACAGAGTATTTTCGAACATGGGACTTGTTTTATCAATGGTTGGATAACAGAGATAGAAATTAGGATTCTAAAAAGTATTATTATGTAAACAAACTGACTCAGTATGCTGTTCACTAAGCACTTATTGTATGTAAAGAGAAAATGTATAAATAAATTGGGAAAAAAAAGAATCCTTAGGTACTTGGGATAGATAATGTTAATAGGTCTACCACCCTTGAAATAGCCCAGGGTCTATATAATCTGCAGTTTGATGGTATACTGATTTATCCACCCCGTTTACTCTGATATAAAGGTCAGAGCTAGTATGTGTCCTAATTCATTTGCTGGAGTGTCAATTTCTCTTGACAATTCAATGGTTGCCACAGAACCTCTGAACTCATGAATTACATCAAGCTCCTTCCTTGCAATATCAGTCCCAAGATTATACCAAGAGTTGATGGAGGGCCACTGCAGGGGAGGTAGGTAGTTGGTAAACAACAGTAGTCCTAGGTCAGTGACGGTGAACCTTTTAGACACCGAATGCCCAAACTGCGTGCGCGCGCATGCCCAAACTGAAAGGTGTGTGTGCATGCACGAATGTGCGCATGCACAGACATGCGCATGCGTGGACATGCGCATACATGCACAGCAGAGATCTGAAGACCAGCTGGCCAGCGGGAGGCGTGGCATTCCAACACCGGCAGCGCGGCAAGATCTTTTTCTTTCATGAGCTTCTGTTTCGTCATTTGCAGGGAAACAGAAGCTCATGAAAGAAACGCCACGGAGATCTGACCTGGAGTGACAGCGTGCGTACCAGCAGAGAGGGCTCTGCATGCCCACCTCTGGCACGCGTGCCATAGGTTTGCCATCACGGTCCTAGGTTATCAGCATAATCCAATTTCATGCATAGGTATTGCTTCTCACTACTAGAACAGTTTTCTTTGTCACTAAAATTCTACAAGTAATCACAGTTGCTGTTCCTCCTTGACCTTAGCACTGTGGCTATTGCAGGCCCTGAAATCTGACTGATAAATAGTAAGGAAAGAGCTAAATTTTTGTAATCTTAAGTAATTTGGAGAAGCAGGATGTGGAATTTTATATTATGCATAAATTACTCTTCCACTCTAGTTCAGATGCACAAACTTCCCCAATAGAAACACTTAGAATAGAATAACAGAGTTGGAAGGGACCTTGGAGGTCTTCTAGTCCAACCCCCTGCTTAGGCAGGAAACCCTACACCTCTTCAGACAAATGGTTATCCAATCTCTTCTTAAAAACTTCCAGTGTTGGAGCATCCACAACTTCTGGAGGCAAGTTGTTCCACTGATTAATTGTTCTAACTGTCAGGAAATTTCTCCTTAGTTCTAAGTTGCTTCTCTCCTTGATTAGTTTCCACCCATTGCTTCTTGTTCTACCCTCAGGTGCTTTGGTGAATAGTTTGACTCCCACTTCTTTGTGGCACCCCCTGAGATATTGGAACACTGATATCATGTCTCCCCTAGTCCTTCTTTTCATTAAACTAGACATACCCAGTTCCAGCAACCGTTCTTTATATGTTGTATCCTCCAGTCCCCT